>PVJN01019752.1:0-36871 GCA_004026805.1 Lasiurus borealis
CAGTTGAGTATCTAACACCTTAGCCCGTCTACATCACTGAATACTGCATACCTCTAAGTAACTCAGCACCTTGCGAGGTCTACATTCATACACTTCTTTTGCATTTTTGTTGATCACAGCAT
Source organism: Lasiurus borealis (assembly GCA_004026805.1). Taxonomy (NCBI): domain Eukaryota; kingdom Metazoa; phylum Chordata; class Mammalia; order Chiroptera; family Vespertilionidae; genus Lasiurus; species Lasiurus borealis. Next base: position 123 of record PVJN01019752.1, read on the forward strand.
TGAGAATTTCTTTTAAATCCATCACGCCATAGAATGGAAGACAGTTAGCCATTCCCTCTATTTCTAAGTAGTTTTCAGCAAAGGAAACTCCTAAAAGAAAAAAAAGAAAAACATCAAAAAAATATATATATATCATATTTATCATTAGTTTAGTTGTGTTTGAATTATATTCCAGAATATATTTATTAAAAACAAAACCACTGTTTTGAGTATTTAGTGAACCTTCATAGAATGCAATACAGTCAGGACAAAGTTTGTTCCTTAGCTGGGAGAACAAACAATAATTTCCCATTTCCAGTAAGTCACAGTGTTTGTAGAAACATGAGCTTTGTACCACTCAATCCCAGTGACTGCTGTTCTGTCCCCGCATTTGTTTAGAAGATTTCCTTCTTTAGAGAGAAAATGGAGTCCCATGATGTTCATTAAAACAAAAACTGCTTTCAGTGTTTTCACAACCGCTGCTGTGCAAGTTCAAGCCTCCTGGTTTAATACCTAACTTAAAGGCGTGGCTTATTTCAATGATTATTGTAACTTACAAGTTATAAAAATACATAGGAACTTTCTTTTCCAGCTTTATTGAAATATAACTGACATAACATGCGTCCTCATTTTCAAAGAAAATACTTTAAGTTAATAAGTGGTTTGGCAAGTTTGCACTTCCTAAAATATGGAATTGTTACTGATGCAGAACAAAAACCTCTGCCATTCATAAGCAAAGTTTTAGGGTCACATTCAGAATCTTTCCCCTCAAATCAAATGTATTCTTCCCAGCTTTCATTTTACAAAACACCCGAAGATGTTTTGTAAAAACTGGCAAATTGTTGATCCAAAGTGAAGTCCAATACAACAAAACTCACTAAAAGAAAAAGAAATGGGCTTTAAGAAACCCACGGCATAAAAATTAATAAAGGAAAATACCAACAAATTAAGGAAGAAAACGTGAAGGTTTTGAATTTGATCTGTTATTGACAAGATATGTTCATGATAATCTGTTAATTCCAAACTAATCAAGTCTGTTTGCAGACAACCATCTTATTAAGTTTTACACCTTAGATGCCATGTGTAAGTCCTGGCATTCAGTCAGATTTAAAAACACTAGCTATAGCTAAGAGCTGGTAGCATCTGTCAGAAACTCACTGGGTAGCTCAAAAATAAACATGTGTTTGGAATAGATAGGGGAGTTACCCTAATTTTTTTTTTAATTGCTGTGATGACATCTTTTAAGAAAATAATGGCACCAGTCACCAACACCGAAGAGTTAATTAGGAAAGTAGATTAAGTCAAGAAAAAATGCCTTGCTACACACACACCTTGTTTGACACTGCAGATAAATGAAGGCAGAGGAGTGCAAGGGACGGGAAGAAGAGAGAGCATCTGAACACTATCATCCCACTGGTACACACTGTGCTGACCGATTGTGTAAGAGCTCTGGTTAGTTGCTCACTACTTCACGATGCCAATGTCTCAGTTTTAACAGGGAAGCAATATAACAAGTTCATGGACAGCCAGGCTCTGAAAGAGAGATTACGTGGGCTCAAATCCTGGTTCTACCTCTGTGAACCTGTAAGCAAATTTAACTTCCCTGTGCTTTGATTTTAAAGCTATAAAACAAGGACTAGAGCCTACTTCAGAGGTCTATTAGAATAATAAATATCAATACATTTAATATTAAGAATATTCAATAATTACTAGTTGTTATTGATGAAGAAATATCTAGGCTAACTCGATTTCCCATAAACAGGGTTTAAATGGAAGAGTTGGAATTTATAGACATTCTTTACTCCAAATCAAACTATCCAAGACCAAGGCAGTGAGTCGGTAAGAAGATGAGATAGGTATTCTTAAAACTGAAAAAGCCAAGTGAAATTAAAGTGTAGAACACCAAACCAACTTCAGTTTATACCCGATTTCATGGTTTTGTACATCGTTTTCATTATTTTCTTTTGAGATCTCAGTAGAACAGTCCTTTAAAAGCCGTCCACACTGTTTTGGCTGGACCTTGTTTTTCTGCATTTGGTCACAAGCTCAGGAGTGGGTGGAGGAAGGGACAGTATAACTCTCGGTGGTGCCTTTGTGACCCCTGGTGCCAATTTAGAAGCCAGGACAGCGGCGGTGAGGTCGGAAACGGGGAGAGCAGAGAAAGGGCCAGCCAGGAAAAGCTGAAGTGTCCCAGCCCAGGAGCCTTTATCTCCCGCCCAGTGAATGTCCACACAACCACCAGTGCGATCACACAGTCTGTCGTTACAGCCAGGCTCCAATCTTCCGCTCTCCACACAGTCAGAGGGCTGGTGTTACACGTGTAAAGGCAAAGCAACGGCATGGTTTAAGAAAAAGAGCAGCAGAGGCTGGTGTGGCTCAGTGGATAGAGCGTCAGCCTGCGGACTGAAGGGTCCCCGGTTCGATTCCTGTCATGTACCTTGGTTGCGGGCGGCTGATCGATGTCTCTCTCTCATCGATGTTTCTAACTCTCTATCCTTCTCCCTTCCTCTCTGTGAAAAATCAATAAAACATATATTTAACAAAAAGAAAGAAAAAGAACAGGCCCGTGTTTGTTAGGTTACTCCAGGAGCTACCTATTTATCTTTGCTTTATCATCTAAGCGAGCATTTCATAACCAGCAAGAGCAGGCATTTGAATATGGTGACAAAGAATGGCCAAACTTAAAGCTACCTGATTAGTTATGGAAATGCAAATTCAAGCCAACAGAATGAGATACCAAACTTACTGATTTCAGACAGATGGGACCTGCCTGGAATATGCCTGTTTTTACATGGCTGACGTACTTTTAGTGAGACAAGAATACACATGATACCTCTAAATGATGAAACCCCAATGTGTCTCCTGGAACAAGATTTATTTTTCCAAGTCAAGAAATATTAAACCACATCATACCTGGTATCAATTTGATCTTGAAGCCATTTGCTGTAAGACGAGGATCGGACAGGTAAGTTGATCCACTGTAGCTTTGGTCACCTGCTGCCATTTTATATAGAATCTCTAAATAATGAGATCCATTAAAAAGACTGAAAAAGAAATAACGGTCCTGTAACTTACTAGACAGGTAAAATAAAATTTAACATTTTATGGAAAATAGCTCATCTAAGGGCCTTTTAAAAAGTGTTATTAATAACCAAAATACAAAGGTATGAATAACCCTGTAAGAAAGTTTATTTTTTTACATTTCTATTAATGTTTTATAGAAGACCTACCACATACCACACACAGGAAGAATAGATATAAAAGACAGCTTCTGTCTTCTACGATGTTATAAAACGTAAAATAAACAAGTGTGCTCCCTCAATATAACACAAATGGAAACTATACCTATAAATGCATTAATACCTTTAAACAGACACATAATATACTGCCAAGCTACTCAAGTGGTGCAGCCCACATAGCTTCCAGTTGTGAGTCAATAGTAAAAAGAGAAGCACATACATCTTCTTCCAGGAACTTATAAACTCAGTAATTCGGAGCCCGGGAGAGCTTCCTCGCATGGCCTGTTTGCCACCAGTGGCGTATGGGTGGCACAGGCTTTCAGGGAAATTCTGAGGCGGCCAGATTCCCTAGGGCACCAGTTAGCCGTTCGTGTGGGTTAGGGGCTCAGAGTGCTCGAACATGTCGCTACAATAAATAATAGTACCTCTCTCTCATCAGGTATGGAGAGCATGAAAGCAAAGGGCTCAGTAAAGCTCTTTTGTAAGTAAGTGCTCAATAAACTTTAGCTGTGGCTGAGCTCCTACATTGTTTCATAGCTCTCTCAGTTTCTCCCTTCAGAGATAAGCTACATACCTCAGAATTTCAGTGAGAAAATCGAGCCCAATACAACATCACCCTGTCCAGAGCTCAGTTCTGAAAAACTTACACTACTGACTGTAATGGGGACATCACATTCCAGAAAACTCCAGATACACCCTCTTTTTAAGGAAATAAAGAGAATAATATCATATATTTGAACTGTTTTAATTCAAGCTTAAGGCCGCATTAATTCTTTTTCTGGTGCTTCTTTTGACAGTCCTAAGTCCATCTATACTATGAGATACTGGATTTTAGTTAATATGATTATTGTAGCCTTAATTATAAAAGACTAGAGGCCCGGTGCATGAAATTCATGCGGGGAGGAGGGGTATCCTTCAGCCCAGCCTGCATCCTCTCCAATCTGAGACCCCTCGAGGGATGTCCGACTGCCTGTTTAGGCCTGATCCCACTGGCAGATCCCACAAATCCTAAACGGGCAAACATTCCTCTCACAATCCAGGACTGCTGGCTCCCAACTGCTCACCTGCCTGCCTTCCTAATTGCCCTCCCCTGCGGGCCTGGTCCCTCCCAACTGCCCTCCTCTGCAGGCCTGGTCCCCCACAACTGCCTTAGCCTGCAGGCTCAGTCACCCCTCTTTTCTGGCCTGATTTCCCACAACTGCCCTCCCCTGCTGGCCATCTGTGTCCTCATGGGGGCAGTCATCTTGTGAGTTAGAGTGATGCTCAATCTGCATATTATTCTTTTATTAGATAGGATAGAGGTCTGGTGCACGGGTGGGAGCCAGCTGGTTTGCCCGGAAGTATGTCCCAGATCAGGGTGGGGGTTCCCTTGGGGCATGGAGTGGCCTGGGTGAGGGGCCTGTGGTGGTTTGCAGGCTGGCCATGCCCCCTGGCGACCCAAGCGGAGGCCCTGATATCTGGGATTTATCTATCTTCTACAATTCAAACTTTGTAGCCTGGAGAAGAGCTAAGCCTTCTGCTCGCTCCATGGTGGCAGCCATTTCTGCTGGAATTTATTTATCTTCTATAATTGAAATTTTGTAGCCTGAAGTAGAGGCCTGGGCCAGCCAGGGTGTGTGGAAAGCTTGGCTTCCTCCATCGCCGGGGCAACCCAAGCCTCCCTCCTGCTCTCTGTGTGGCTGTAGCCATCTTTGTTGGGTTAATTTGCATATTTGTTCCTGATTGGCTGGTGGGTGTAGTGGAGGTATGGTCAATTTGCATATTACTTTTATTAGATAGGATAGCTTTAACAAATGTTCTGTCCCATTTTTTTCCCCCTTCTTGTGATAGGGTCTTTAACACAAATGTTTTAATATATTTTACAAGTAATTTTTTATTTATTCTTATAAGTCTGAAAAAATTATCTGTGGATCTATCCTAGGGAACAAATCCTAATTATCTTTCCATTTCAGGTTTTTATCTCCTTTGAAGTACCTGTTATTCTCTTCTACCTGTGTCACACTAAAAGAGAAATATTAAATCTAAAAAAGGGAAATGTTAATGTTATTAGTTATTCATTCTTACAGAAAATAATTTGCTCATAAAGGATGTAAAAAAGAAACTCCCTGTTTTAAAATCTATAATAGCCCTAGCTGGTTTGGCTCAGTGGATGGAGCATTGGCCTGAGGACTGAAGGGTCCCAGGTTCGATTCTGGTCAAGGGCACATGCCTGGGTTGTGGGCTTGATCCCCAGTGAGGGACATGCAGGAGGCAGCTGATCAATGATTCTCTTATCATTGATGTTTCTCTCTCTCCCCTTCTCCCTTCTTCTCTTGAAATCCATAAAAATACATTTAAAAAATAAAATCTATAAAATTAGTTCCAAAATAATAACCAATGGATGAAACATTGGATGGAAAGGTTGATAGGGAACTTAAGGTGGAAGATCAGGCTGTCACCTGCTGACCAGTGGTTAAGTGCCTCTGATGGGGTGAAATATAAAGCACATGGCACCGTCTATGAAGCAGTCTCTTCCGAAAGTGGAAACTAAATCCATTCAATCCTCCTGAGCTAACTTCCACTGAAACACAGGAGAGGGAAAAACAAGTTGACCACCATCTCATGGAAGCAAAAGAGATAAATCGAGACTAGATATTCCAATGAACAAGTGTCGGTATTAACGAAAAGTTAATGGTGTGGTATTAAGACAGATTTGTGACATACCAAAATGTAAAGGTTGGACTTGGACTGGACACAAATTGAAAATTTTAAAACTATAGGAAAGACATTTTGAGACAATGAGGGACAATTCTAAGGAATTATTATTGTGTAAGTTAAGACAAAGGCACTGTGGTTAGCTAAGAAAATAGCTATTTTTGAGAGAGATATACTGAAAGACATATGGGTGGGAACTGTTCTAAAATACTTTAGCAAAGGAAAGAAAATACGCATACACACACACACACACACACACAAACATGTATATATGGGCAAAAAGAGTAAATGTGGCAAAAGCTTGAAAATTGTTGATAAAGATATTCATTGTACAATTCTGTTTTGGTATATTCTTTAAAGGTTTAAGAGCACACAACAAAGAAGAATTATGTCAACCTCACTTCAAAATTACCCTAGGTAAGTCACTAATGTACAGGAGAATCAAGCTGCATATTTATTAATTACAGAACTACGTAGAATATTTTAAAATTATTTACTTAAAAGCAAATACTTCCACTGAAGATAAGAATTTTTTAAAAGATTTCTTTAAATAAACATGATTTTTCCGAATTAGGAAACACTTTCAACTTTTTACCTCCAATTTCTAATCTAGTATGGATTAATAAGTGCTTTTAGAGTAAAAAGTATTATATTACTTCACCATACCTCTCTGTTAATACAATTGGTTTTTCCAATGGCTCTGCAGGAAGTTTATGATTCTCAACAAGTCTCTTAAATAGCAGGGCTTCTTCCACTCTATATGGATTTAACAACATTACCTCTGTTTTGGATGCGATTAGCCATCCATCAGGAAACTTGAGATTGTGGATTAAGCAAAGTTCGTTCTTTTCTTCGAGTTCAAATTTCCTGTGTCTCTCGACATGTTTTTTAACGTCTTCCATAGAAAAGTGAATTTGAACTATTTTAACGGTTTGACTCTTCTTTTTCTCGATCTGGGACTGGAAAAGCTCATCGAGTTTTGGCTGATTAGGTAACGGCGTTTTCAACTTGTGCTTCTGTGCCAAACTCCACGAGCTGGTAGGTCTCATTTTCTTCCTGCCGTCTTGTAGTGAGGTTTGTGGCTCCTGTTCGACGGCTCTCTTTATTTGCCTATTGTATCGCTCCACGTCTTTAGCAGCCCTCTCTTCGTATCTGTGAATAGATAAAGAGAACCAATGAGTTCATAATCAGAAACACATTAACCCTCTGAAATACATTTTATAAAAAAACTATGAATCTGTGCACAGTGGAAGGAAATTAGAAGAAATATTTTAATATCACTATTTGCCCTTTCTCTGTAACAGAAGTGTCAACCAAATTCAGAATCGACAATGACAGATCAAAACGCGTGCGTGTGATTGGCCCAAGAGCTTTATATATATCATGCATATGCAAGTCAACCTAGCCTTTTATAGATATAGAATAAACTGGCTTAATTGGACCTGCTTTTTGATTTAGCTAAGCTTTTTCCAGCCTAGTGAAGCACCTCCACTTCTCTTTCAGGTAATTGTCAGCAACACAGCAGTAAATATCAACATGAAGCAGATTATTATTATAGATCACACAGGGAGAACGAAGGGTGAAATATTTAACTGCAGCAGTGTTTGACTGTATTCTGTGCAGTGAGAGAACCTGAAGTCATTTTCAAGATCCACCATTTCTTACTTCTTTTAAGCTTTCTACATCTCCATTTTCCAGCTCTGAAAATAGGACTCCACCGAGTCGCCTACCTACCTACTCTAGGACTTCTGTGAGGATTAAATGAGATGGGGCACAGGAAGATGCTTCACAGACGTTTGGTTAAAGTGTAAAATGTTTGCACCTGGTTATAAAGCAAGTCATGTTCCTGGGCTGAAGAAACTCCAAAGAGGCTAGTTGCTGGGGAGAGGAAGCCTGCCGTTGCTATGTGACATCATTACCCAGCACCCACAGCGACCGTTTCTAGGCTGGGCTGTGGGCCACACTTTTCATTTATGGTGTCTTGGCAGCATCGGCTGCAATTTGGGGGGTGTTGCTCCACGTGGTGGCGGGGCCTGTGTCCCACTTGGGGGAGCTGAGTGTTGCTTTGTCGGTCAGGTCTTAGGTGTCATTTTTCTGTAAACGGCCAGTGCATGTCACGGCAGCTCCTGTGTTGAGCATCTGTCCCTGGTGGTCGGTGAGGGTCACAGAGACGGGTTGGACATTTAGCATTTTATATATATCGACAAAGCTGACATTCCAGGCTGGGAATTGTGAAGGAGCTATATTAGACTCACTCTCTCCTATATGAACAAAATAGATACCACCTATTTAATGCAGGCACTGAAGAGAAGTCAAAACCAGACAGAAACTAAAATGGATGAAACCCTTGGATAAATATATACAGCCTTTACCCAGAGAGCAATCTGGGATCCTTCTCACAATCCAGGACTGCTGGCTCCCAACTGCTCACCTGCCTGCCTTCCTGATTGCCCCTAACTGCTTCTGTCTGCCAGCCTGATCACCCCCTAACCACTCCCCTGACAGCCTCATTTCCCCCCTAACTGCCCTCCCCTGCAGGCTGGGTCCCTCCCCAAACTACCCTTCCCTTCAGGCCCAGTTGCCCCACAACTTCCCTCCTCTGCCAGCCTGGTCACCCCTAACTGCTCTCCCCTGCAGGCTTGAGAACCCAGGGAGAGCCAGAGAGGAAGAGTGGAAAGAAGAGAGCCCCCCTGTTCCCGTCTGTCCCACGTTCTCTGCAGAAACCCCTAGTTCTAGTTCTTTCTCAAGCTCTGATATGGCTTACAGAACGCTTTCAGGACCGACCTGCCTTTCTCCAGCTTTCTCCATCACACTCCACAGATTCAATTCCTAGCAGAGAGGGCAGTTCCCGAATAACATCATTTCGCTTCTAGTTTCTGGGCCTTCTTCCATGCTGTTCCTTCTCTCTAGAAAATTCCCTCCATATTTCTGACTGATTTCTATTCAGGGAAGCGTTTCCTGTCCCACAGATGAGATTCAGACCAACGGCTAAGTGTTTTCCTAATTCCCTATATTTTTAAAATTTTGGGGGGTTAATGGGGGAAAAGGGACATCTGTAATACTTTAAACAATGAAGATTATAACAGCTCATCATATTCCATGATGATTATTTTTAAACTGTCCTCCTCCCTAGGCTACACCGTTAGAAGCAGAAAACGTCTACTTATGACTGTATCTGAAGTGACTAGCTGGAGGCCACAGAGCCTTGTACACAGAAGGCCCTCAGCATACATTCCCTGATTTAAGGAAGGACAGAGGGAGGGAAGGAAGGAGGGAAACGGCAGAGAAAGGCTAAGAGCAGGTCAGCGATAATAAAACTATAATTTTCTAATAAAATAGTGATGCCAAAAAAAGGTACTCTAGCCAGGTCAAAAGGCATTTTCCATTCTGCTTTTCCATGAATAAGTTAAAAATTTTTTTTAACCCAGTGGCTGGAAATATTTGAACGTCAGGTCACATGCAAGCTTGGAAACTTACTTCAGCTTCTCCTCTTCGCTTAGCGTCTCCCACAGCCCTTCCATCTGTCTGGCTGCATCCTCCAAACTGGTCTGGGGGTTTTCTGCCAGAAACTGCCCGCGACGATCCTGAACGAAAAGGGCCCTGGCTGACAGGGGCTTCCTGACCACGCGGCTGCTGATTAGGTCGTACGCCGTCAGCTGTCCTGATTTGCTGTCCACCACGTTTGGCTTCCTGGTCCCGGAGCCTTCGCCGAGATCCTTCGGGGCAGGGCTGGGGCTGTTTTTCTCCCCTCCTCTACATGCTGAGCTTTCCTGAGGCACGAAGATCTTCACAGGTTCAATGTTGCCGCCCACAGAATTTTTGAGGGCATGTCCCCTGCTCCAGTTATCTGCACAAATGTCCACTGACTCCCCAGGCACGGCTTCTTCCTCTTTCCCCCCACTCCCATCTGTACTTCCGTTTTCCGATGGGGTACACTTAACAGAACCCACACCGCAAGTTTCAGCAGATTCCTCCCGGGTGTCCTCACTTGATAAATTACCCCTCAGGATCTCCAGAAATGCATTTGTAGTGTTATCAACGTTAGAATTTTCACTAAGAAAATGGTCATCATGATGGTCATGAACATGTATGTGATTTAAACAACCGTTAATGTGCTCTCCAGGTTCCTCAGGAGGCGCATCATTTTGAAAAGAAAAGCTTGAGGTATCAACATTTGGACAATTATTTCCAGATGATCCCGGCTTAGCAGAAAGCACATCTGTTTCTGCCTTTTGACTACCAGCTATGTCAGCCGAGGAAACTTCTGTTTTATTATTTTCATAAGAATTTGTACTAGGTAGTGATCCGTAACAAGTTGTCAACAGATTTTCAAGAGCAATTAAAACGGATTCCTACAAATACAAATTAACAAATGTTAGGAGAAATTATAGAATAAATAAATAGACAAGATTTAAAATAATACTGAAAAATGTGTGTAAATAAGCAAATTTCCTCTGTCACACAAAAATGGTTAGGATAGTATCAGTTTGTAAATAATCTCAATTAAAAAATGTATCTAAAAAAGTTTACCTTATTCTGTAATAATACTTGACTTTTATCTGGTGTTAAATTTACATCCACGTTAGCTGTAGGAACATCAATTTTCAGAAAGAAAATGGGATACAAACGAGTAGATTCCTTTAGGCATTTCAGATTGTAGTAACGTCGGATTAGCTAGAAATATATGTAATGAATAAAAGGCAAAAAACACATATAAATAAGTATTGCTGAGAGGGATCCAGATCGAAGAGCATGTGGGCTGGGCTGAGGGTTACCTCCCCAGCCCACCCTCCACCCCCCCCGTCCATGCATGAATTTCGTGCACTGGGCCTCTAGTGGAAGCATAAAGTGAAAATTCATATTCTTCTGCCTACCGGAATGGATTTTTAAAACATTTTTATGTTTTTAATGTATATTGTATATTTCTTTTCTCTAGAGCTCTTGGAAGAGATGGTGTTGTCTTATTATTTTCATGTCACATACGATGCGCAAAGTGGTCCTTTAATATATGTATGTGTCTGTGTGTGGATAAACTGGGGAATCTGTACCGCTTGGTGTCAGAGGTGAAGAGCGACATTACAACTTATTAAAACATATATATATCTCCAGTGTCAAAGTCCAGAGTTTAAATCCAAACTCTGTTACCTCCTGGCTACAAGATCAAGAAAGTGACTAACATTTCAATTTTTTCTCATCAAAAAGAAAATAATTTATCACATAATTGTGAAGACTTAATCAGACATCATAGGTACTTAGAAAAGTATTTAATAAATGCTATTGTATCTCTCCTTTTCCTTATCCTATATAATAAAACCCTAATATGCAAATTGACTGAATGGTGGGATGACTGGTCACTATGATGTGCACTGATCATCAAGGGGCAGGCATACAATGTGGCTATTTGGGGGTGGCGATCTGGGGGCAGGGCTGGCCAATGGGCGGTGTCAGGCCACCAGCCAAGGCAGGTACTGGTGGGCCCTCATCCCTCCACTTCTTTCCCCTCCCCCCTACTCCCCCTAATCGTCCCACAGATCAGCCCTGATCACCAGCCAGGCCTCGGGACCCTACCCTATATTTTGGGAACAGTCTCTTAGATTTAAACATTAAAGCCTGGCAAGGCTACTCTCACCCTGAAAACACAGGATGAGGCAGCGGTGACATGCATGGACTCTAGCTTGCACATGTTGTGGTCAGCCCTGATTCTGGCGCTTATACCTGAGTGACAAAGCCAATCACTTAACTTCTCTCTGCTTCAGTGTTTCTACCGTCGATGGGGAGAATGGTACACTGCCTCGGAAGGATCATGTTATGTGCTACTTCCTATAATCAGAGCAAAACATGTAGCTGCCCACACAGCAGCAAGATGCCTTTCACCAGTACGGTCACCGGTGCACGCAGCGAACCGGACTGTGAGAAGGATGTCCGACTGCTGGTTTAGGCCTGACATCCCCCAAGGGGTCCCGGATTATGAGAGGACACAGGCCAGGCTGAGGGGACCCCCCCGCCACCCCTATACACAGATTTCGTGCACTAAGCCTCTAGTTTCAGAATGAAGTCTTAGAAGTAACCCTTGTAACAAGTTGACAAATGAGAGCTAGTTTTCATTTCTGATCCAAGCAATGCTTTTTTTCTTAAAGAGATTACCTTTAATATGTCTTTTTGGTGTATTGGTCGATTGTTTATAAAGATGAAACTCTTTTCTGGGGTTGAAAGACTTGTGGAAGAGTGGTCTGCATCATGCTTTGGAAGAAATCCACTTAGATAAATCTGTAATTGTAATTACAGAATTAATATGCAATGTAATAATTAGTGTGGTTCCATGGGTCTGGCTACATACGATACATTACACGTTATTAAAACATATATACATTTTCATCTTATGGTCTGATAACCATGTCTTGAGCATTAACATTAAATAAAATATTGGAAGCATGTTAAATTGGTGTTCTCTGCCTCTAACTCTCTTTTTGCAATTCTATGTTAAGGAAAAATTGACATTCATAAAAGCTTCATAAATGGGCATATATCTTACTGCAAGACACAAATACTGCTCTCTCTGTTCAACTTTAAATTCTGTCTTTTAAAATTTTCTTTCCTCATATTGTGACTTTCCTTTTAGCCACCTTTTCCTATAAAGAAGCGGCTGTTTCTATGTTTATTCTGAGTATGCTATAAAGTCAATCCGACTGGGTCTTCTTTCTGCGTTAAAAACCGCTTGCTCTTTGGATTCCAAGATGGCTGCGGAACTCATGGAGGCTCCATCAACCTGCTCCCAGCCCAAACGGGATGTCCAGCTAAACCATAGAGCAGTCAACCTGAATACCAGCTGGGGGCCAGCTAAACGGAAACACGGTAACGAAGGATCCGCAGAAGCAGCCATGCGGAGACTGGTAAGAAGGCAGAGGCTCAGAAAGGCAGCCCACACTCAGAGGTGCTGGTGGCTGCAGAACTCCCTCTCCCAGGAGCCTGGTGACACGGGCGAGGATCCCCAACCAAGAGCAACAGGCAGGGGAGGAGCCCCAGGAGCATCTGGCGGTGAAAAGGAGGGGAATTTAGTCCGTCTGGGGGGCCAGACGCCACCTTCCCAGGGAAGAGCAGTCCTGCTGTTACAGCCCCCGCATGGGAGTGCAGTCCAGCCTCCACTTCCGCCTCGGACAGCGGGCAAGGCCGCACTGCCCAACCTGGTTCTAGGGTCTGCTGGCCACACCGAGCAGGCACGTTAGGCGGCCCTCTTCTTTCTGGGGGAGGGGGGCAGGGAGGCTCGGAGCTGGGACACTCCAAGTGTCAGACTCTGGAAGGCTACTGTCTGGGACCTGGATGAAGGGCTCAGCCACCTCCTATGGGCTGGCCGGGCGTGGTGAGGTTGGGCAAGGTGGGGATGGGGACACCTATAATAGTGTCAACAATAACAATAAGTTAAAAAAATATCTTGCTCTTTGACATTGATTCTAGGGTTGTATTTTATCTTATTTTTCATTTAGAGAACTCTTACAAACAAACCAATTATTTATTTAGTATTTTTTTTCTGTCTCCATATTACAAATATAAAGAGAAAGAAGGAAATGAAGGAAGATCCTAGAAAAAGTTACCAATGAGCAGAGAGACACTGAGGGAACAAGAGGCAAGGAAAATGCTCCCACTTTTACCCTCAAAGATAATATAACCTTTAAGCACACAGTTTGGAGCCAGGCTGACAAGATTTAAATCCAGCTCCATACTAGCTACATCATCCTGGGCCAGGTATTTAAAATGCGGGCCTCGAATCTGGGTGAAACAAGCAGAACCAGAGGCTATTAACCTGTTAGATAACAGTAAGGTTTCAGGGTAGGGGTGGCAGAGTCAGAGAATCTGTGGGTTGCTATTTTCAGTTACCCAGAAACCATGAGGCTCCGTACAACATGGCCCGCAGGCTGCCACCCATGTCTCTGGCCACCGCTGCCCTTGGAAAGACATGTTTAAGGAAGACACGTTACCAATTTTAGAACGCTAAGTGCATTATTGTCAGCGTGCCAAACTGTGTCAATCTTAAAAAATAAATTAGTAAAGCTGGATAATCCGGTACAAAATGATACGACTTAATTAACTGCAAAACTTCACGGCGCTCAGAAATGGTTGTATAATTGAACAGGGAACATGAGACCCTTCTCAAAGCACCTGCTGAGCATCAGGGATCGCCATTTAGTCTCTAAAAGACTCACTAAGCTGGCGGATTAGAAAAAGTCGGCCCCAAATAGGTAATTATGAAGAACGAAATGAAGAGAAATTGTTAATACTGTTAGTGTGTTCCTTTCAGACCATCTTGAGCGGCCACTGAATAATTACTTCCCAAACACTGAGCTTTTAAAAAGAGCTTAGGATAATCTTAAGAACTAACAAACTACATTTAAGTTATAAGTTATATGGAAAAAGTAAAATCAAACAGCCAAACTTTATAAAATGCTGTGAAAAGCGAAAAGCAAGCCGGTTCGTGGAAAAACAGCATCTGCACAGGACCAATCAGCGCAACAGAATAAATAATTAGGCAAAGCGCGCTGCCCCCCACCCAGCTGTCAGGGCCATCTCCTCTCCTCGGCGGATTCTGTTGAGACAACAGTAACTGCTCTCCTCACCCCGTCCTTCTCCCGTTTCAGCGCGCCTCCAGGACACCACGGAGTTAGGTTCCCCCAGTAATACTTTAAGTACCCGGTCAGGATAATGGGATAGACATGCAGAAGTGTCCTTCTCCCCATCCCGACTATAAATAGGAGGCGCGGAGAGCTAAAATTAGTTTTTACAAGAATTTCAGAAGACGGAACCATCTTTAAAACGACAAACATAAAGACGTTACGTGTGAAAACATACAGCGCGTGCTGGCTGAAGTCACACGTGCTGCAGGGCCAGAAAGCAGCGCGGGGAGCTGGGGAGTGAATTCTGTGTGGAAAGAAGGACAGGGAACACGCCCTTATAGAACATGGAATTGGAACCCGCTTCCCAACTCGAATGGGTGGCTGCGATCTCCTCCCTGCACCCCAGAACCCCAAAATGCTTACAAAGACCGTGTGGGGCTGTTGGCGAGGGCACAGGAAGAGCGCGTGCACTACTCCACACCAAAACTCGGGCTGAGCCCAGGCGGCGAGGGAAGGGTCCCTGAAATCGGGGCAGGGCGAAAGGCAGGACTACCAACGCCGCACCGCATGCTGAACTGGGGCTGGGAGGGGGGAACCTGCCAAACTGTGAGGAGCGGAGGAGGAAAAGGGGAAAATCTAAACGACAAATCTGCACTCAAGGTGATTCTGCAAATTAAAATTCCAAAGCAGGTAAACTAGCAGAGGATGAAAACATTCTCTCAGGAAAGTGGAAATGCTACAGCAGTATGAGAGGGACTCTGACTTCACTATGTGTACCAGGCTTTTAAAAGAGAACGGAAAAAAATCAAATTAATAATAACCAGAAGATACAGAAATCGAAACTAACAGCTATAAGTTAAGTTTAGAAGAGAATAGAAAAATGAATAAATTCTGAATCCTAAAAATAATGTCAACTAGACGACAGATGTCAAAAACCCCAAAACAGAACTGGAGGGGCTCCGTGAAGCCAACGAATGTTCCCACCGCCGGTAACTGAGACTCTTCCCAAGCGGAGCGCCTGCACCAAGAAGCCACCTTTACCGTTAGGAAGAGAGACAGAGTCTCTATCCACGGTCCCCAGGGGCCGTCACCAGCCAGGTCCAGTGAGGGACACTGACACTCACAGTGTGCGAGGAAGACAGCCACCAGCAGCGGGCGAACAAACTTCAGCTTCCTTTGGCAGAAACGAGGAGGTGTGGAAGAAACTCGGATATAAAACAGCTCTCCTCACCAGCCCAGAAGGCCAAGGGTGAGGGGTGGCTGCTGATGACGTCAGAGAATGCCCGCGGAGACAGTGCCTGGCAGAAGATGGCATTTAGATCACTCTCACAGAGACAGACTCACAAAGTTTGTCACTCTGAGAGTCCAAGGGACCGAAGATACTCGTTTTCCAAATCCTCCAATTCCTCAAGGCAAGAAGACCCACCTGAAGATGCATCAGAGGTCCTGGTATGTCTCAGAATTACCAACAGCCCTTAGGAAGTTCTAGCTCAAGAAAAGACTAAAAAAATCAACAGGCAAGCATAGATCGAGCAACACATCTCAATACACATCAGAGGAAAACCCCCAACCGCAGATGCTCCTGAGGTAGCCCAGCTACACCTGGAGTCGTACCTGGTCAAGGTCTATGTCGGTACGTTTCATGCTTCAGTGCGTACTGGAGGCCTGTTAAATCCAGACTCTGATTCAGGTCTGGAAAGCGGACCGAGACTCTTCGTTTCTAACCATTGGCTCGCAGGTGATGCCACTGCTGCTGGTCTCCAGACCGGCCTACGGCAGTTAGCATTTCTGGAGCACAAGCCAGACCGCGGGTGGACCTCCTGTCACACGCTCCCCAAGTTACCGTGAGGCAATGAAGTCCCAGGAAGCCACATAGGGAATGTGGACAATGTCCTGACTATCCCAAGTCAGCCACCATCACAGTCTTAGGTGGCACTTGGGTGTGTCGAAACTGAGGAGTTCTGAAAAACAGGATCCATGTCAGAGCATGGCCATCCTCCAGGCACTGCAGCTGGCCACCACGGCTGGCCGGCCTCCTTCCCGGGGCAGAGAGCGCCGCAGGCATTGAGTGAGCACCAGCTCCCATCCAAGACTCCATGAAATGGCGATGATGAAAACTCAGCACCGCAGAGAGACAGGAGGGAACCAGGAGCAGAAAAGAGTCCCACAAATTCTAAAAAGAGGGAGGAGCAGAACACGGAAGCCGACGGTCCAGGAGAACAGAGAACCTTCAGGCTTAATCAGCAGGCACACAAGAACAACACAAGAGCTCTTCTTAAAGGAACTGAATAAGGACAATCTTCCAGAAACCAATTACAATGTAACTCAGTGCTAAGAAAGGGAGGGGAGGAGGAGGGAGAAGTAGAGGGGGAGAAGGAGGAAGAAATGGAGGAAGCGGAGGAAGAGGAAGAAGAGGAGGAAAAGGGAAGGGATGGAGGGAGATGAACTGAATTTCCCAAGGCGGTGAGCATGGTTGTAGAGGAAGCCCCAACCCCGTAACTCCAGGCACAGGACCAGGATCTTCGTAACCGAACGATGGCGTGGAGCCGGACAGCCACCGACATCAAGTTCCCAATCAGACAGCTATTGGGGGAAAGATGGCAAAAGAACGAGAGGCTTGGATTAAGAAGAACCTGATAAGCAAAACGAAACTGACCTCCTAAGACAGTGGTCGGCAAACTACGGCTCGGGAGCCACATGTGGCTCAGGAGCCGTGGTTTGCCGCTCTGTTGACTAATGAGTTTGCCAACCATTGCCCTAAGAAAAAAAATTATTTAAGGAACAAAAATTAAAAAACAAAAAGTTATTATCTTTAGAAAGATTCAAGATTTTGTATCCATAAAACAAGAATAAGTTACTAAGAAGCAACAAAACTTTAAAATGCTCTTAGAAATTAAACATAGCATTTTCAGAATAAGAAACAAATTCAGTAGATGGGGTAAAAGAATCAGAGCTCTCCAAAAACTTACAGAAAAAATAAAGATGAAAAATTTGAAACAAACAAAAAAGAAAAATAAGAGGTCCCAATCAGCAATAGGGAGCTTTCATTAAAAAACAGAAAAAATATCAAAGAAGATAACCCAGAACTTAGGGGAAATAAAAAAGAAAGTCTTCAGATTTAGGCCTCACACCAACAGCTCGGCATATTAAGGAAATGTATAACAAACGACACACACCTACACACATCCTCATAAAAGTTACGAAGAAAGATGAAGGAAAGAGCCTAAAATTTTCCGGTAGAAAAATACACTGCCTTGCCCTAGAAAGAAGAATGGGAATATATTCACCTTCCCAGCAGCAACAATGGATGGTCACAGATATTCAATGTCATCAAAGCTCTAAAGAAAATTATTTAATCTAGAATTTTATACCCACCAGAGTATCAACAAGCGAGGTGAGAAATAAAGTCACTTAGACATGAAATTTTACCTCTGTGAAAGGTATTTAGAGATAAATAAGAACAAATTCAGATAAATAAGAGCAAATTCCAAAAAGGAGGAAGGCATGGGACACAAGAAATAACTCAAATAGCTGGTTCTCCCATGAAAAGAAAGCCCAGGATGAGAATGCCTGAAACAACCCATCCAAACAGGAAATGAGTGAGTTCTGGGAACAGTGAGAGCAAAAAGAATGAGTGAAATGGGTTACCAGGAAAAGCTAGAAAACTAAGATTTTATTGCTGACATAATAAAGTTTCTTCACTAAAAAAAGGAAGAAAGTAAGGAAGGAAGGGAGGAAAGAAGGGAAAAAAACTTTTGGAAAGCCCAGGAAAATAAAAAATCAGATACTCCATATAGGAGGCAAGAAAAACATGACAAATTCCATGTAATGAATGGGGAAAGAAACAGAGATTCCATTTAACTGGGACAATGGGAATATTCTCTCTGCCTGGCATAGAGAGGTAAAACTGGATCCCTACAGAGGGGATGTAATTCTAGCACATACTTGGGTTTGCAATCAAGATTATTTATAGTTGTAATACTGTATACTTTTAGAATCAATCTTCAAACAGGCGATGGAAGACTTGAGAAATGGTTACCTAAGAAAACTGGGTATTAAACTTGGTAACACAGAAGTAGAGTTGACATGACCTAGAGGAAAGGGCAAGCAAAAATAAGATTGGGGTGTTCAGAACCATCTCGGTGATCACAGGAACAGAGAAACACTGCCTGAGGGTGAGAGCTCAGGAAAAGGAAGGTGGAGTGTGTATTTAGAACAGGAAAGGGGGGAGGTAAGAGGTAAGTCTTTTTCTTTCACATGGAAAATAAAGAGATGACATCCTAAGTGTAAAATTTTGAAAATTAATGTGAGGACAGTGGTTACAGACTCTTGCCACCTCCAACGACAGTAGGGGATCATGCCACCGGTTCACTGGCAGGTGTGGTTACCTGAGCTTCCTCCGAGCGGTGCTGAACGGGCTCCATGTTGCCCATGACAGCAGTGCCCAGCACAGACAGGAGAGCCATCTTATGGTCCGACACTCTTGATTTCTGCCAAACAACCGCCTGCGGAGAGAAGACACAGGTGACTTTTAACACCGGTGAGATGCGCCACGTTCTCTGCACCACCGCTCTGTGCACGTAGCCTCCATCCCGTCTGTATTTTCATAGCGTTCAGGAGATGCATGGGAGGACAGACGCCTGCAAAGGCTGACAGGGCTCTGTCTGAATGTTAGCAGCTGTGTATGCTGCAGCATAAAACTGACTTCAGCCGAAACCGGTGTGGCTCAGTGGATAGAGCGTCGGCCAGGGGACTGAAAGGTCCCAGGTTCGATTCAGTCAAGGGCATGTACGTTGGTTGTGGGCACATCTCCAGTGTGGGTCATGCAGGAGGCAGCTGATCAATGTCTCTCTCTCATCAATGTTTCTAGCTCTCTGTCCCTCTCCCTTCCTCTCTGTAAAGAATCAATAAAATATATTAAAAAAAACACAAAAAAAACTGACTTCACTTCCCTTAACCTGGGTTTCCTCCTCTCCACACGCTAGCTAAGAACATTTACCTCCCAGAATTGCTGGGAAATGAAAATGTATAATGCAGACACATCAGGCAGTGTCTGGCATAGAGCGGTTTCATTATGTATTAATTTCTACCTCTTCTAAACTTCAGAGTATATACTTTAGCATATATTTAAATTGTTCCTCTAAATAAGGTATTATTTGATTAGTGATAGACAACTATTCTATAAGGTTTCTGTAAATAGTTGAACTGGAGTAATAATCTGGGATGATGCATACTTTTTAAAATTACCTTCAGAATTACCTGTTACATACAGAGAACTTACAAAAAGCTGCCTGAATCTCACAAACTCAAAAGCTGAATAATGAGCTCCATTTTTTCACGGCAAATATGCAGCTGGGAGGTTTAAGAGAAACATGGACCGAAGTCTGGCTGTGAAGACCCGGATCTGGTGTGATAGATACACTGCAACTTCTCCAGGCAACATACGCCCATTCATAGCCAAATCTCTTGAGAAACTACCAACACAGGCCATTCGTTCACTGAACAAATATCCCCCTGGCCCTGCCAAATCCCGAGGAGATGTGTACAGGCCCAGAGAAAACATCGCAGCAACGTGCGGGGCCGGCAGAAGAAGGGGAGAAGGCGGCAGAGAGAGAAGACAGCAGAGGAGAGAAGACGGCAGAGGAGAGAAGACGGCAGAGGGAGGAGAGAAGACCGCAAAGGAGTGGCCACGGGGACAGAAGAGCCGCAGGACAGGAGGGGACACAAAACAAATAAATCCTGTGAGACGAGTGTCAAGCGAGAAGAACAGTGAGGTGGCCTTCAGGAGGGACAGACGAAGGGCTGAACCAGACTGACGTGGCGTGGCGGCGGAGTCCTGAGCAGGTGAAGCACGTGGAGCCAGGGATGTGACGGGGCCCCCAGCCGGCCACACACGCCGCTTTGTTAGGAGTTGGGAAAAAGGTACATTTTTTCTACAGAAAAGTAACTGCGGGAGCTGAAAACCAGCTCTTTGTTTTGAAAGATGAAGACTGCTGGTGAGGCCTTAGATAGAAATCTTTGTTGATTAACTTATAAAGAGGCTGATTCACTGCCTGATCTGAATAGCTGTGCAGAATTATAAAAAGCTTGCTGGAGGAAATGGTCCTAAAAAAGCTATGAGACATGAAAACCATTAAGTGTTAAAAAGAACCTGCAGTGCACAGCGCTAGTGGTTCTGGAGCATTATTTCACAGCAGGCAATTACTGCGCCAAGGGGCTAATTGAGAAGCGCTTTCTCAACCAGCCTTACAGCTGGGCCAGCAATAAACGATCAAGAGGTCTCCCAACAAATCCAGTGTCACTATTAGGAAAATCCATTATTAAAGAAATAAACAAAAAAACATGATAATTAAAATGAAGGATCTAGAAGAAACTAAATTTTTAAATACTACATTTTCTATAGTAAAGAGTTTTTAGTTTGCTTTCCCTATCATTTAATTAATCCTATATTATTTTTTTAAAACAGATATTCTTCTCACTTCCTGAAGTTTTCATATATTTTGCCCTTAGGCCAAAAGCTTAACATGTGCTAAAAATAAACACACATGCCCCCATATGTTTTCTATTTAGGTCACACAAAGTTGAAGCATCTAGATGTGCCAACTAAGAATCTGACTCTAGTCAGTATGATGACAGTGCAAAAAACACCTCAATCAAAAATATATTATTACATGCACACTGTGTAGTTGATTGAAGAAGATATATAAATATATCTTGCCACTGTTTCTACTTAAGTACATGTACTATTTGAAGGAAATAAAATTAGATGAGCCCTAACCTTAACTTGAACTCTAAACCCAAACACTAACCCTAACCCCAAACCCTAACCCTAAAAAAATAAAATAAAATAAAATTATTTGAGAATACTCAGTATTTAATTAGTATACTTCAGATGTGAAGGCAATTTGTGATCATGGGGAAAAGGATGCTGTACATAGATGCACAGTTAACTAATAAAGGCAACGCCAATAAGACAGAGCAAAGGAGACTCCTTCATTAATATGGAATAAAAAGTATACACATTGGCCTAATTATGTGATAATCATATGCACAGATGGTCGAATATGTTTTAACTACTTTCAAGGTCTAATAAATCGATATAACTGATCAGTATGTCTCTCCTGCCTTTGTATTTGCGCTGACTCTAGTTCCAAAAAGGGCAGGGGCACACAATATGGTAGAGAGATCAGTTTCGTCCGCCCTGGCAATCTGACAATGATTTTAGCTACAGAAGCTTATCACTAAGACAGTGTTAAACATTTTGATTCAGTATAAAATTATGATTATTCCATCACAACATTAATACTAGTGTTAAAGAATATCACATTCTATTAACATAGTAGGTTAGTATTTGATTCTTGCTAAGTAGCCCGAGACTTTTTAAAAAAGAATTCTATCTTAGTAAAACATATTCAGCATGACTCTGAACTTAAAATATCTTATTCATACTTTTATTCTACTTAAATGTTTTTTATTTTATATTCAGTTTTGTTAATAGAGTACACATAATTACTTCCCCTGAAAGTTACAAAGCAATTGGTAACTACCTTTTTTTGGGGGGGAGGGAGAAGGGAAAAGAGGGAGGTTGCTTATAAGAGCCAAGCAGATGAGTGATAAAGATGAGAGTAATTTTTTTACTTTATCACATTTTTTTTGGTTTTTGCACCATGGAAAGGTATGATTTATTTCAAAAAGAAAGTAATGATTTAAAAACGTAGCCGATCTTTGCGTAACTTTCAAAGGGAGATGGCAGATACTCATTGTCCGTGACCTTTAAAACAAGGAGTAGTTCCCATTGCTCACCAAATCTCGTCAGAGCTTCCTGAGAAATGCTTCTTGTCTAACCCTCTCCTCTGTGCTGTGTGCAACCACCTGGCGCCTGACCCAGCTTCGCCAGTTACCCCCTCACCAAACGCAATGGCCCCGTCCTCCGACTGCCTGGAACTACCTCGTTTTGTTAGAAAGTCCTTATGTTACTCCCTTTCAGAAATCTGCAAGAAATCCAAACCCCATGGAAGGTAGACCAGGTCCTTTAGAATGTGGCCCACGCAACCCTCCCGCCTTCCCTCCTCCTCCCCCCACGGTGGCTTTCTCTGGCCGCTGAGGACTCCTTGGCCTTACGTGTCCTTTGAATGCCTTTGCCTCGTCTTTCTCAAGAACCCCAACTCCTCCAAGGCCTTTTTGAGCTTGACCAGTCTAATAACTGCCTCCAGATTACTCGCACTTCTTAATCCTGTTCACAGACATTCTTCAGACCAGCTTTTCTAAACAACTCTGAACGTGGAACCCTGCGGCAATCACTACTTTCTCCCACATTTAATTTTATGGAAAAGGTTACTTGCAAATCAGGCCGCTATTGCTTTACAACAATATTTGATTTCAGCTTTTCCTCCTTTTTCTTACTGAATGGGAACCTCATCTATCACATTTTGTTTTTCCTAAGACTTGGCTTCTCCAAACTTGCCTTTACTTCTCCCTAACTCATTCTCAATGAAGCTACCATCTCCTTTGCAATGCAACTCCCTCCTCCACGTGGCTCTCTGGTTGTTCTCTTCAGAAAAAGGCCAATAATGGATAGGAAATCCAGATCCACAAGTAACCAGAGGACTTGAATAACACCAGACCTAACAGACCTGATAGACATCCACCAGTCACTCTTCCCCACAGCAGCAAAGTACATATTCATTACAAGCTCATATAACCCTTTCCCCACGGTAAGTCATGGGAGGTCACAAAACAAGTTTCAGTATGAAACATACTAAGCATTTTTTTCTGGCCACAATAGAATAAAACAAAAAATCAATAGCAGAAGAAAACTGGAAAATTCACAATATGGGGAAATTAAATAACACAGTCTTTAAGATAAATAAAAATGGGGGAAAAAATACCAAAACTCTTGAGATGCTGCAAAAGCAGTACAAATAGTAAAGTTCATAGCCTACCTTAAAAAAAAAAAGTCAAATAAACAACCTAACTATTTCACCTTAAGGAACTAGAAAAAGAACATCAATCTAAGCCCAAAGTTACCAAAAAAGAGAAAATGACAATGATTATTGCAGAGTAGAAATAAATACAATAGAAAATAGAAATAGGAAAAAAAATCCACAAAACTAAGAGTTGGTTTTTTGAAAAGAAACAAAATTGACAAAAAAACACAACAACAACAACAAAAAAAAACAGACTCAAATAAAATTAGAAATGAAAATTAGAAATTACAGCTAATGCCACACATATAAAAAGAATCACAAGCTTATATGAACACTTATTCCAATGAACTGGATAACCTAGAAGCAAAGGCCCCATTTCTAGAAACACACACCTAACTAATATCACTGCTTATAGCCCCCTATAATCCTTCCTGTAACCACTGCCAAACTAATGGCCAGAGGTAACACATTCATCAGGTCACTTCTCTACTTCCAATTTTCTATTAAAAAAAAAAAAAAGACAGCCAAGCATTCGAGACCCTTTATAAGTTAGTTTCAAATTATCTTTCAAGATTTATCTTCCCCTATTCCTTTATATAAAACCAGAGGCCTAGTGCACAAATTCGTGCACGGGTGGGGTCCCTCAGCCTGGCTAGAGATTGGGGCTGATCAGGGCCGGCTGGCCAGGGGGTGGGACCACAGGAGGCCAGCTGGCCAGTGGAAGGGACTGTGGGAGGTTGGCTGTGATAGTGCACTGACCACCACAAGGGCAGTTCCTGCATTAAATGTCTGGTGGTCAGTGCGTGTCATAGTGACTGGTTGACGGGTTGTTCGGTCACCCGGTCATAACAATTGCTTAGGCTTTGATATAGATAGAAGATACCTACTCACCTAAATTGACTTACTCACTGATTCTAAATGGGCTCTGCGTCGTCCATGTTCATCATATTTCTCTACCTGGAATGATCTTGATCCCTTTCCCTGTATTACCAAGTTCTGCGGTAATAAAATCCCCCCATGGTGCACCTACCTTGCGGGAGGAGGCCCTGGGTGAGATCACTTTTACGTGTTGCTTCTGCTACAATAACACTGTCATGTGACCAAGTCAGCCTCCCTCTTCTGTAACTCTCTGGGAGTCCCCCAAAGGGGCAGAAACTGCAGCACCGGAGACGTGTTGGGAATGTAGACTCGCAAGCCCGCCCTGACCTACTGAACCGAACCTGCATTTTTAACAAGATTCTCAGGTAACCTGCACCCATTTAAAGCACAGCCCTAACCTGAACAACCTCTCTTTAACTACACTGCCTCCCCAACCCTCGCCGGGATGAGGAAAACGGCGTGCCCCTTTAACACTGATCCAATTGTGGGCAAAGGACTTGTCCTAGATCCCTCATGGCACAGCTGGAACAAAACTGGGACATTAAAAAAATATTGGAGTAAAAGGCTAAAAGATGCAAAGAAGGATAAAATGGTCAAGATGCAAAAAAACCATCTTTGAATGTAAGGGACAGATTATAAATGACCACTTATTTACCTTTAATTTATAATCCAATAAACTAGCCCTTTTCTCATCCTTGGTCCCCCCACGCCCACGTCTCTGACCATCCCTCCAGGAGAGCAGCCTCCTGGGAACCCTAAAACCTGGTCCCGTCGGAGCTACCAGGCCAGTTTCTTGGGCTTCTGTTCCTGACTGAGGCCCTGCCTCTTCCCGGACTGGCGGACACCAGAGTGAGCTCTTCCAAGCTATCACCGTTCTCCCAAACCTCAAAAGCTCATCAGCTGATCCAAATACACTTCAGCACTCATCGCAGGGAGCTGGGGTATGTGGGAAGGTATTCCTTCAGTGACTTCTCCTCGGTACCAGCTAACACCGTCTTATATCAATGATGTTCAACTGAGCTTTGGCAGTATCAGTGGGCTTCTAATTATGAGGACAAACACTGAATTCCAAACAGTTTTAAAAACTACAAACAATATTTTGGGCATAAGAAATATTCACAGAAAAACAACAAGTATGAAGTATGAAAGAATCTCTTATCTGAACTCATATATTTAACATTAGGTTCTGAACTCATGTACGTATGAAACAGCTAGGAATAGTAAATTGGTTTCAGATATTATCACACTGAGAAAAACTTCTAAATATGGAAAATTACTTATTAAATGAGAATACATGCAGCGGGACTTTGCTGGAACTCAGTTATTACAACTGAAGTTGAAGGTTGTAGAGCTCGTCCTCAGGAAGGGTTCTAGCATTTCTCCAAGTAATGAACTCCCCGAGTCCACCTGCGAATTATTTAAATAAACTCACGGAGTCCACTTGTGAATTATTTCCCTTTGGCTGACTTATTATTCAATACGCTTTCAAGGAACATGATGATGAAAGAAGAAAAACACCTCTTTCTAACATAACCATACTGGCAAGAACATTGACATTATCAGTATTCAAAGAATGTCTTGGCAGGTTAAACCTTCATAAAAAGAAGAAACACTATCTAATCCAAGATGTCAAAACAGCAATGGTACTTCTCATATTATGCGTAGTGTGATTGTTTGCTTCTACAGCAAAAAAAAATTTTTCAAAAAAGGAAAAGATGCCGACATTGTCCTGTTTAAATTTTAAGCAAAGGCATAAACATTCTTCGGAAAAGCACATAAAATAGGAGAAGAGTAAGCATGTTTAAAAGAAAAAGAAAAAGGTCAGAACTGTTCTCAATGTTGAAGAAGATGTAAGAAAATGTGGCAATGCTGTTTTGGAAGTTTAACAATATTTTTTAAAACTCGAGGCACAGCAGCGCTATTAAGAAACACAGAGCAGAAACCATTTGTCCTGAGAGAAAACGGCTTGAAGACAGACCGCCTGTTGCGGCTTAGCTGTGGTTTCCCTGTGTAATCACAGCTCCTGCTGGTTTACTGGAAACTTCCGAGTGCCTGACATACTGTCCCTGCCCAATACTCCCAGCACGCTCTTCAGACTGGACGTTACCGAAGCCACCGAGGGACCCATGTGTGTTCCATGTCAGGTCAGATACTACCTCCAAAACAGTAAGAGGCAGTGTAAAACCCTACTTCTCATTCTTAGATACCTACACTGAGGACTCACAGTAGCTGAGAAAATAATATAAACTTATCCAAAGCTTATAAGGTGTGTGTATATATAAATGTGTATGTTTGACTTTAAATACTCATTTCCATGACCTGAGGCAATAATCTTATTTTATTCTTCGATTAGGTTTTATGTTACTTAATTTTCTTCTTTAGTTGTACTCATTTCTATAAATATATAGTTCCTATGTTAATATTTTACTTTTCTCACCAGTTTTCTCTTCATGATCACTATTTCTTCCGTCTTTGATATTTTCTTCATTGGTTACACTCAACTTTTAACTAGTTAACACCCTTTGGATCAGGAGGTCCTGGAGTTATTTATATCAGCGGGACGAGCCTCCACCACGGACATCCTGAGGACTCACAGCATGGAAGAGCTATTCTTAATGTTTTATTTCTTTTTTATTTTTTAATGACCAAAGACTTTTATCATCAATATTCTACCACAAAATCTTAAGTAAAAACATGTGGAGTAAAAACAAAATAAACAAATAAATAAAAAATAAAACCAAAAACATGTGGAGTAGAAAGAAAACTGGGTGAAAACAGTTCGGACCGAAGCACTATTCCTTTCTAGAAAATAAAATGGTTCCTTTGGTCACTGAGCTTCACACAGAAACAATGCTGTCTGACTCACAAAGTTTTGTGAGTGCCCCGAAACCTGGAGAAGAACTATATAAATACTAGAGGCCCGGTGCACGGAATCTGTGTGAGAGTAGGCCTTCGCTGCCGCCGAGGCTGCCTAGCTCTCCCTGGCTGCCTGGATCCCTCCCTCCCAGCCCGGGGTGGCTGCCTGGATCCCTCCCTCCCAGTCCCCGCTTTGTCCGGAAGGTCACCCGGAAGGATGTTGGGTCTAACAGGCACATTATGCTTTTATTATTATAAAGTACTACAAAATGGGAAGCCACAGAGTGTGAAGACTGCACCCGCAGGCACGTTAGTTTCAGACCCACCACATTTGGTCGCCACGCAGTGCGGAAGGAAGTGCTGGGCCGCCCTGAGTTCAGTCCGGATGTCTGCCCCACGTGATTGCTGATGTGGATCACAGGAGCTTAACGCCCCTGCCTGGTCCTGGCATTATGTGGGTTCCCAGTAAATGTTAGTTCCTGACTCCCGTCAGGCTTCCGCACTTCTGCTGTGTGCTCTGCTCTCCTCCCATTAGCTATGTCAAGTACGTAACGTGAAATTTTATGAAAAACAAAATAATCAGAAATTAGGTAACGCTTTCTTTCCCCTAAGATTCATCAAGTAGCAAAAGTTTCTCATCAGTCCTCCTTTGAAAAATGGGCAGAAATAAGGTAAGAGTTTCCTTTAAAATATAAACTCTTCCCAAGAAGGAAGGGGTTAGAATAGATGATGAAAAATGTCACTAAATTGTGAATTTCTTAAAGGAAAAGAACAAGTCTTTATTTATCTTCATATTTAGGAAGCACAGAAACATTGCTTGCGTGAAGAGTTTGTTGGTGGGATCTCTGATCTTAGAAATTAGGAAATGAAAGGCTCATCAGATTTTAGATAGTTATTAAATGACAAAGACTATTTACTGAGATTAAACTAAACAAATGAGGACAAATTTTAAGAAGACTCTTTACATGTTTGATTTAGATAAAATACATTGTCCCTTTAATATATTATATACATACCAAGAAAATCTTACAGAAATACAATAATGCATACCTTGTTATGTATAAAAAGAATCCTTACGTCAGGTTTAAGTATTCCGTAGCTTATGAGGAGATCTAGGACCTTTTTTATTTCATCTTTACATTTTTTAGTAGTTGAGTAAAACTGCTTTCTCACAGGCAGGTTCTTAAACAATCTTAAAGCAGTGACAGTTGTACCTGTTGGTAGATAAACAGAAAACATATTTAGATGTGGAAGGAACTTCAGATCTTTAAATCCATTTACAATCAGTAATTAACCCCTTCTATCACTGAAGGCCAGTCTTAATTCTGCTGGTATTCAAAACATTTCGGGATGATGCTTATTCTACACAGCATATGTGATCACCTTAATTATTCCACTAAAAATTCTTATCTGAAATATCTAATTGCCTGGTTTGATTTACCCTCACCTTTTGAACAACAAATATTCAAAACAGGATATTTTTTTAAGCTATGGATTTATTTAACTAAAAGTTGAAGATAGGTATGAAAATTTATACTGCTTAAATATCAGGTTATTAATTAGCTCATTTAAAAAAAATAAAATTAGGACCATTTTTCCTCCAAACACTTCAGCATAACAGTTGTTTTAAAGGTTCTTATCTGCTAATCCAAATATCTGGGTCATCTGTGGGTATGCTTATATCAACTATTTTTTCTCTTGATTATGGACTCCATTTTCCTATCTTTGCTTCTCAGTATTTTTATTTTCCCCAGCCCTGTGCCTAAAAGGATAGCAGGTAATGAAGTTGGTAATACTTTCTCCCGGAGAAGGCACTTCATTTCCTCTGTCTAGCAGTTGGAGTAAAGAGCGATCTCTTTAATACGATCGGGAGTTTATCTGTTGGAGCAAGATGCCCCTTCATTTAGCTCCGGTCCACGTCCAATTCTGATGTCTTGGGGATGGAATATGTCTCTTACTCTAGCAAGACCCTGAGACCTAAGCACTGTCAGACGTAAGATTTTTCTTTCTCTCTCCAGCTTGGTCCCATAGAGAGCAATGGTCTCTTGAAATCTTCTACCTCCACCATGCTGACAGTTATACTGCCATCCCTTCTGACCATTTTCAAATCCAGATGTTCTTTTGAAAATTCTGCTGACTTTCCTACTGGCAGCTGGTGGCTACTTTGTACTTCATAACTTACTGACTCATCTGTGCTCTCCACGAGTGAGTTCCTGTGACAAATTTAAGGGCATATACTGTAGCTGTGAATAGATGGTGTGAAGGAAGAAGGCAGGGAGAAACCAGTAGGGTCAAAATGAAAGGAAAAAAATATGCTAAAATATATGTTACATATCAGAGACTATAATATATCTAATACATATGTTAACTGATAAATAGTTGCTTTAGCAGCTAAAATGTTCCCTCAGAGTAAACTGAAAAATTACCAAGAAGCCAGGAATTATGTGTTGGAATAAAACTTAATAATAAAAAACTTTGCTGATTGCAAATGAAATATATAGCCTTAAAAAAAAAAGTACCAAGTAATATTGGCCAATAGGGAGGAGGCCCTAGTATACTATCATATTTTACAAGGAACTGCTCGGCTCTCTAACTTTAGCACATTCTAAAAACACCGGAATGAAAGTGCGGCCTGTGAGATGCTTCCTGGGACATTTTTACCTGATGCCCATGGTATGCCACTTACACAGGCAGTGACTTATGTTGCTCATGTAAAGAGGTGTGATTGTGGCATATATCAGTTTCCTTAAACTATTTAATAAAATTCCACTCTCAAATTCAAAAAAATCTTTCAATATATGCACAGTCACACACAGCCGCGATTTACAGAAAACATGCTCTACTCTAATAACAGGGTAGGGATCAGAGTACTTTAAATATACTATCTTTGACATGTGAGAAATTCCTAAGGCAGAAGAAGTATTAAAAGGAGGGTAAATAAATTTAGAAGCTTCATGCTGAGTATCTAGAGCAGTGGTCGGCAAACTCATTAGTCAACAGAGCGGCAAACTGCAGCTCGCGAGCAACGATTTGCCAACCACAACAGAATGACAAAAAAAAATAATAATTTAGTCAGAATACTTGGTAAAACAATTTAAAAGCTTAAGATTTAATTTTATATCATTAATTTTTAAAATGTCTTAAAAGTAAACAGAAGGGCAATTTTAAAGGGCATGTTGTTAAACACATAAATAATTTTAAATGGCTAAATTAATCCATAAAACAAATATCTACACCAGAGTTGGAATCTCCAGTAAACTATCTTTAAATATTTTAAAATATATTTCCTAAAGGGATAATAAACTTTCCAGTGCTTAAAAAAGATTCAATTGTAATCTGTCCCTGAATCTACAGTTAAACCCAAACTTTGTAAAATTATCTTCAGGTGCCATCCTATTAGATGATCTGAGGAGTATCTACTAAGTAAGGCTGTTACACCACAGCAGAAATTAATCTATGAGAACCCTAAATGCACAGGTATTAAGATGGTTAACTGCAGTTTTATCTTACACAGAAAATATTTAAATGGAAGCTGAATGACAGCTGGTGGTGAAATATGAGTCCGTGATTCAATCACCCAAAAACTATCAGCACTACGGCAATATAAATGTAAAATGCTTTTTGAAAGTGTTTGTGGGTTTCCATAAGCTTGTTTTTTGTGCTGTTTTCCTAGCCAATAAACTGTAATTAGGAGAAAAAAGCAATATATGAAAGGCAATTACTACTAGTTTAGCAACTACTGACTTTCCAAGTGTGTTGTTTCTTAAGGTGAAAGAAATATTGCGCAAGATCAGGTTCATTAATTGACTGTGGAAATTTATTAATATGCATACCCGATCTCACTTACTAAAAGTAGAAGATGTGGGTCAGCAAGAAAAGGAGAATCAATCAGAAAAGAGGCAAAGATCAGAAGGTTCCATATTTAAGAACTGTTATTTCATAGTTCTCCTGAGATGAATACAGGAAAGCATGAGAAATATGAGTGATGCAAAGTCATGGCCATCCAGATTAGACTGGCTACTAGAAGATAAAAATAAATACATTTAAGTTTTATAAGGTGACTAGATTACTTTAAAGTACTCTACTGGACAGCTACTCAAATAACTCCTAATGATTTCCTAATTTGAACTTCTAAGAACTGGGGTCAGAGCATTTCTGGAGAGGAACCATATTTTAAAAGGCCTTCTCTCTGTCCTAATCTAAAAAAAAACTCAGAAAAATGTTAGTGTGTTTTTTTAAGAGTTTCTATTAACTCCATGTAAATATATAAAACTTAATTTTTAATGGGCAAACTAACAGTAACTAATTGGAGATTTATAAAAAGAAAGAATTTGGCATTGGTGTTAGGGTACAAGAAAATAAATTTCAGTGAAGACAAGACAAGACATTTGAAAAAATAAATCCAATAATTTAACATTAAAACTGGAGGGAACAGCTGTAGATGGTTTGGCTCAGAGGATAGAGCATTGGCCTGGAGACTGAAGGGTCCTAGATTTGATTCTGGTCAAGGGCACATGCCCGGGTTGTGAGCTCTATCCCCCTATAGGGGGCGTGAAAGAAGCAGCCAATCCATGATTCTCTCTCATCATTGATGTTTCTATCTCTCTCTCCCTCTCCCTCTCTGAAATAAAACAAACAAACAAAAAATCTGGAAGAAACCATTAAAAAAAAGACTGATAAATTATAGGGAGGGACCACAAAATTAAAAATGAATTTACAATATAAATTGAACCTGGAGAGCATTATGCTAAGTGAAGTAAGTCATTTGGAGAAAGATAAATGTCACATGATACCACTCATTTGTGGAATATATCGAGTAACATAAATTGATGAACAAAAACAGATCCGGAGAAAGGGAAGCATTGATCAGACCAGTCAAAACTCAGGAGGGAAGGCAGGGGAGGGTGGGGGGAAAGAGGGAGAGATCAACCACAGGACTTGTCTGCATGCAGATAAGCATAACCAATGGACACAGACACCAGGGGGTCAAGGCATGAGTGGGGAGGCGGGGGGGGGGGAGCAATAGGGGGATAAGGAGACATCTGTAATGTCTTAATCAATAAAAATAAATAAATAAATAACACCTAAATGACCAATAGCAATAATTAATTAATATATTTACTTGACTTAAATAATACAAAAAGGGAGGCACTGGGTGAGGCATCAGATGAAATGTTAGCACTGAGCTGATAATGGCTGAAACAGTGATGGAAACACTATTCTATCTACTGTGCACGTTTTTTATGACCTCTGTAAATAAACATATTTCAAATTATTGATTTGATCAGACTTTGAGGGTATGGTTTCCTAGTTTGATTACTAAATCAATAATGTTAGGCATTTCAATAAAATATTATCCTTCATGTATCAAAGAGTCGAGAGTAATCCAGCAAGAGTAAAACAAATCTGACAGCTTTTACAGAGGAGTAAGTGACTAATCCAGGCTGCTGTCCCCAGTCTGTCACACAAGTTCCTCTTGAGACCAGTTGTAAGTATGGAGGAGACTGGTGGCTAAAGCACAGGCTGACTGTTCACTTGGAAGGTAAGTAGCTATTATCAGGCCCAAACCAAACACAATCAATATATTTAAATTTTAGGAGCACGGATTTTTAAAAACGACACTATGAAGGCAGAAAAGACAAAGCATGTTACAAAGCCACTCTCTTACCTTGACCAAGATGGGAAGGTTTTTGAGAAATGATGTGGCCATTGCCATCTAAAACATACTGGGTGCTAAAATTATCAGCAGCTGTCCTGGTTGTAATTAAAACCTGGAATTAAAAAAAATCAATAAAATTACGATTTTTGCAGAGAGTGCATTCTCAAGCCATATTTAAAATAATTATATATTCACTTAAGATTAAAAGAAGTTTTACTTAACAAATTCTTATGACTGCTTCTTTTATAATACTCCTTAGAGTGACACTAATAATAGGTCAGTTTATAAATTTTTATGTTAAAGTACTCATTTTTTAAATATTTTGCTTTACATAAAACAATCATTTAGATCATAATACATGAAATGGCTACTTATTATATGTATGATGTGACTTACACCTGTAAAATGAAATACTTCAAATGCATTAAGAAATTTTGTTTTTGTTGGTCAATAATCGTTTTGTATAGTGATCATTTCCTGCACTTTTGTATTTCAAGTTAATGGTTCAAAAGAATAAAAACACATCAACACACATATGTATGGCCAATTTGTTCTTAAACCCAAGCTTTGAACTCACTGTTTAAATGTAAAATTTTTAATAAATAAAAAAAAATTAGCATTAAAACAGCCTCATAAAAGAGTAATATGCAAATTACCCCCGCTACACCTACAAGCCACACTCACCAGTCAATCAGGAGCGAGTATGCAAAGTATCCCAACCAAGATGGCTACGGCCACAGAGAGAGCAGGAGGGAGGCTTGGGTTGCCCCCGACAATGGAGAAAGCCAAGTTTCCTGCATACCCTAGCCAGCCCAGGCCTCCACTTAAAGCAACTAAGTTTCAATGGCTGCCACCACACCACAGAGCGAGCAGAAGGCTGGGCTCCACTCCAGGCTATAAGGTTTCAATTGCAGAAGATAAAGAAATCCCAGCTACCAGGCCTCCACTTGGGTTGCCGGGGTGTGTGGCCGGCCTGCAAACCACCACAGGCCCCTTGCCCAGGCCATCGAATGCCCCGAGGGAACCCCCACCCTGATCTGGGTCACCTTTCAGGGCAAACCAGCTGGTTCCCACCCATGCACCAGGCCTCTATCCTATCTAATAATAAAGAGTAATATGTAGACTGATCATCACTCCAACACACAAGATGACTGCCCCCATGTGGTCAAAGATCCTGCCCCCATGTGGACACAAGATGTCCAGCAGGGGAGGGCAGTTGGGAGGGACCAGGACAGCAAGGGAGGGCAATTGGGGGTGATCAAGCCTGCAGGGGAGGGCAGTTAGGGATGACCTGGCTGGCAGAGGAGGGAAGTTGGAAGTGACTGGGCCTGCAGGAAAGGGCAGTTGTGGGGGGACCCAGACCTGCAGAGGAGGGTAGTTAGAGGTGACCAGGCCAACAGGGGAGAGCAGTGAGGAGCAAACAGGCTGGCAGGGGAGCAGTTAGGGGGTGATCACGCTGGCAGACAGAAGCAGTTAGGGGCAATCAGGAAGGCAGGCAGGTGAGCAGTTGGGAGCAGCAGTCCTGGATTGTGAGAGGGATGTCCGACTGCCGTTTAGGCCCAATTCAGGCAGTCAGACATCCCTCCAGGGGTCCCAGATTGGAGAGGGAGCAGGTTGGGCTGAAGGACACCCCACGAACTTCATGCACAGAACCTCTAGTGTAAGTATAAAAAAGGATTTAACTCAGTATGAACCATTACCTAAGACGGTACAGTCAGAGAACTATAAACTTAGGAAGGTCTGCACTCTCCCTCAGCTTTCTGTGTACTTCTCTCGTGAGATTAGCAGGTGAGAATAACAACAGCAAACCACACCCCTGCAAGACAATGCGATAGGTGGGGAGCGGGGATGTGGATTCAGAAAAGGGCAGCCTCCTCACACTTCTGTGAACAATGCCAACCCCACAACAGAAGCAACCTTTCTTGGCCATCCTTAGACTGAGCATGGCCTATTATCTTAAAGCTAGAGGCCCAGCGCACCGAATCCATGCATGGGTAGGAGCCCTAGTCCTGGCCAGCAATCAGGGCCAATGAGGGCTTCTGGCTGCCAGCTGGGACCTTCTTTCATTCTGAGCCGCCCCCTAGTGGTCAGCACACATCAGAGTGAGCATTCAAACTTCTAGTGGAACTCCTGAGGGAACAATGTGCATATTAGGCTTTTATACATACAGATGAATCTATACAATTAAAGAAAAAGCCACGAAGATCCAGATCTGCTGTTAAGCAGTCACCTAGGTCCAGTTGAGTCTACATCTGATGAGTTTGTCACGCACTGATGTACTGTAGGCCACATGGCTCTGTGGCCCATGTGGGTATCCTGCAAGCAATTGCAGTCACAATGAAAACAGTACAGCTTCTCTAGCTGTCAGTACTAGCTTCTGTTTGAGGGTGATATCTATAAAATCCCGACTAGGGGAATTACTCCAAAGATGCTACTTCTGTGATAACTGTTCTCTCATCACCTAACACAGTTATTTTACTTCTTCCAAAAATATATCCCATGGTTCAAAAGTTGTATAATTTAAATTTTTCCCTGATAATTAATCTCAGTTTTCCTGCTATGTCACAACTCCACTGTGTCCAAAAGTGATTTCTTCTAGTAAAGTGTGTCAAAATTAAAAAAGACACACTGCTAGAGATTTTCTTTGTCTCTAATTACTCTATGATTGTCCCTTTAAAAACAATTCTGCATTTAACCAACCACTTCTCCAAAATGCCAAGGTCAACTGAATTCTATTTCTATTCTCCAAAGAGCGAGCCACCTGACCTAAAGTTGGTGTCACTGAGCAAAGGCAGCCTGGAACTCTGAGTTCTCGCACTAACTCTGCCAGTGGCTTGCTAGATAGTCCTGAATAAATGACACTATCATCTTTAAGGGGAGGGTGATGATAAGACGAAGAGGATGCTAATACTTTATAAGGTTACACGAGTGTTTGCTTCAGCTACATCAGAGTACTTCACAGATTTTGTGCATCTACAAAACATTAATGAATAGTAAATATACTCCTAGATGAATAAAGTACTAAAAGGCAAAAGAGGACCTAAGAGGTCATAATGTAACATTTATGATAAAGTAAAAAAAAAATAGAACACAATATTATTTTCAACATTAACATTTAAAAAATTAGAATGTGCAGGGTACTATGAAAAATTATTTAGATAGGAAATTGTCTGCAATTTACTCCTGAAGACAGGGAAGGATTAAAGGTATAAGCATGTTTTACAAATTCGTGAAATACAGTGTGTTCTTCAGAGGAAGGAATTGTATTTCAAGAGTTCATTTCATCACATGACCCTGTGTCCTGGGCAAGAACCCTCTTCTTGGAGCAGGCACAGGTTCAGAATGTGTTAGCAGTCCAGTAGCTAGCACTGGAACCCGCAGTAACGCCACCTCAGAAGCATCTCGAAAATTACAAATTATTACTGATGTCTCTTACTGGAGATACTGAGGAACTGGGGCAGTGACTGAATCTAGTGGTATTAAAAGAAATTTAAAACTTTATTCAAATAATTTTAAAACAAGTTTATTTCAAATGGGGAAGTTTTAAAAGTTCTTAGAGGACTTCAGTGGTTTATTATTTACCAGTTATTAAAAACTAATTCCGGTTCAGTTACAGAATTTCAAAAAATTATAGTACTACTATAGAGCTAAAGTTGCAAAAAATCATTTGCAAGTTCAGACAAGCACAATTTTTCTTAATGTTTTAGATAAAATGTAAATTAAATACTTAGAATATATCCTGGTGATTCATGTAAAGAAATCCTCCCTTGACAAAAATTCATTGAAGATAATTATGTCACAAATTTTGTTTTTTTGTTTTCACTAACTTTTGGAAGAAGGCCACACAGGAACATGGTCTGAAAACGAAAGTCAATGATCCTCGTCATTCCACTGAATGTGGGCTTTGCCT
>PVJN01019753.1:0-36964 GCA_004026805.1 Lasiurus borealis
GGAGCATAAGGTCTTCTGCAAAGAGACACGTTCACCCATTATGGGTTAAAGAAAGTAGCATTACTTCCCTGCTGACAAACCCGGTTGCTATCAACGTGAAGTGGGAATAATCGCATTTGAATTGAGGGAATAGACATGCATAACTCTCATTAACACAAATACAGTAGAAGCTAAGTGCCTAAATTCCTGTGCAGAGAAAAGGGGAGTGGTTATATTTCCTAATCCACTGTGAGGCATGGCCTCTTACATTTGAGTTGGAATTTTCATAACTGTTTAATATTTGTGTGTGAGTTGTTCTAATCTAGAGAGAATCATTATCAAAGCAGAAAGTAGTACTTTATCTCTGTAAAGTATTTAGCAGCATGGAGAGAAACAGACTACCAGATATTTATTTTGGAAATTAGCTAGCTAAGCTACAATATGTTTACAAATTATATGTTTATTGGTGGGATACCATTGTAATTGGCAAGGCCACTATATATCTTTATCTTTGTTCTATTTAGGTCAGCATTTCCTTTCATGGTAACATTTTAGAGCTAGCAATATCCACTAGTATAAAAAATATTCTCTGATCAAAACATTTGTTCTTGAATATGCTATTTCAAAGATTACATGGCATTATCAATAATTATGTACTTATGGGTCTTTTCATTTAATTTGTAATTGTTTCAAGTGATGAAAAAGAATATGACTTATTTATTTAACTTCTGAAAAAATAATATCACTATGTCCTATGTAATTTTCACATAGTATCCACTAGTGATAAATAATTTACAGGGGTTGAGTATTGAACCAAACAATACCACCTAAATTATTTCTATGCATCACCAGGTAGCCTTTTATTTAAGTTATCCAATCTCCTTTAAACCCAGGCTAAGACTTAAGAAATTCTGGATGGAAGATATGGGGATGGATTTAATTAGGAGCATCACAAGGACACAAAGTGTTGCTGAGGTTTAGGGAAATCATTACAGCATCAACAGCTAACTTAAAACACATGGAAATAACTACTTGTTTGATTTTTGAACCCAAGAATTAATAGAGACTAAATTTTAAATTCTTCACTTGTTTTTCATTTATCACTCACTTCATGTTATCAGATATTTATTAGGTTTAGAGACTCATGTGCCTGGTATGTATGGACTTGATTACTCAAGACCATGCTTATATCATCATGGGAGATATTTATGCTGTGTCAACACTAAACACTCACGCATATATGACCCAAAACATATGGTTTGGCTGTGTTGACACTCAGGGTATGTGTTACCAAACAAATGACTTGACAGTATGATATAAAATGAAGACAATAAACTGATCCAGGAATATTTTAACTTCTGACACAGAACAACTAAACATTACCAAAAATAATTTCCATCACCACCATCCATTTTTAATCATGTACTCCTTGCCAATCTAAATACTTTACATAGGCACTTTTGGGACACATCTCCATGAGGCACTTTTTAACCAAATCACACAGAGGTTATGTTACTTGCCCAAAGTAAATGGCTAGTAAATAAAACTGCCGAAATTTGAAGGCAGTTTAATATTTGTTGAATTATTTGAATACATGACTAAGTCAATAAGTGATCCTAAAGCCCTCATTTCTTAAGCATACATGGTCATTCTAGGTTTACCAATCAGGTCCTGATTAGGTGGTAAGGATAAACCTGAATGAATAAACAGACCAGGTTTATTTATTATGTGAGTCCTTTTGAGTTGGTAAAGAAGCTTATTACTTTATCATTTGAAGGTCTCAGGTAATGAGAACGGGGTCATGGCTAAAACACAGATTTTTTGGACTTCCGGTCCACTGCAGCATCCGTCTACTGCTATCTCACTTCCATTCTGTGACACCCACCTATTACATTTCAACAGCCACCTTCTTCTAGGATACCCTGCAGCTATCCAGACCTTGAGGACAGTTAAAGAATCATAAAACACACCTTTTTGTATCACCTACTGTAAGATAGATTTTGCTATTTTTTTTTCTCTCTACATTGTAACATTGATGATGTAGAATCATCAACTATCAAGTCAACAAACATTTATTAAATATTATTAGCTGGTATGGGTGATGGTAATGAAAATACCCACAATTCTTAGTCTTTTTAAAACAATATATTTTTATTGATTTCAGAAAGGGAGAGGAAAAGAAACATTAATGATGACAGGAAATCATTGATTGGGTGTCTCCTGAACGCCCCTTACTAGGGATCGAGCCTGCAACCTGGGCATGTGCCCTGGGCTGGAATTGAACCAGGACCATTCAGTCTGCAGGCCAATGTTCTATCCACTGAGCCAAACCAGCTAGGGCCAATTCTTAGTCTTGAGAAGCTTCCAATCTAGTTGTAAATAAAGTATGTACACACATAACTTTATGGTCACTGCGAGTACCCCACGTTGAGCTGCCAGTTGCAAATAGCCTATGTTGAGCTGCCAGTTGCAAATAGCCTATGTTGGGCTGCCAGTTGCAAGTGTCCCCCATGACACAAGTGGTTCAGGGTTCAGGTTTAGGGTTTGGGCTCTGGAGGGGGCCACATGCAAATGAAAGAGACTATACAAGAAAGTATAAATTTGGAAATATTGGGGGCCAGGTAGGAGCCCAACTCAAGGGGAAGGACTCTACCCCTCTCTGGCCTTGCTATCTCTTTTGTTAAGACTCTGGGATATATCCATAGCCTTTAGGCAGGCAATTCCAATAATAGTCAATCAGCAAGAATTTACATAAAACTAAAATTTACATAAGGTGGACTAAACAGTGGGTGGTTGGCTCTGATCTTTTAGAGCTTCAGGTTGAACTTCAGTGTTCCTTGTCCACAACTCTCTGCTAATGAAAACAATGGGCAGCTTCCAACAGGTCACTAAGACAAGGGAACAGGAAAAGCTTTCATAAAAGATGTGAGATATTATGTGGGTCAAGATATTGGGAAAGCAGTATCACAATTTCTTTGATACTGGTTATGTTTCTGATAAGTTTACTCAACATCCTAACAGCCCATAAGAGGTATTTCCAGTTTCAGATGTGAAAACTGAGACTATGTCAAATGACTTTCCAGAATCGCATGGATATTGCAATAAGTAGTAGAGTTAGGGTTTTAACTTGAGGAGCTGGATGCTTGGATATAAACTTTTAATCACTATGGGATAGCGCCCAGGGTTCAGCTACCTGGGTTCCTGAGGTCTGGCTTACCCAGGTTTGAAGCCCGGTTCTGCCACTTACCGGCCATGGGGAAAACTTACTTGATCTTTCTTCATTTTCACATCTGTAAAATAATACTTACTGGGGTTTGAATGGCCAACTACAATTGGGGAGTTACCAGAATTTGACCACCTTGTTGGTCACTACGAAGATACTTACTGTGGTGGGTTCACTACCCGTCAGGGGCAGTTTCTCTGACCACATCCCAGAGCTGATCAAACTCAGGGAGAGTCTCTCATAAGCACAGACTCTACTGTGTCCAGTCACCATGCTGGGAATATATTAAATATTGCTGGGCCATTGCTGGCTTGGAAGATGAAGGGAGCAGAAAACCAAGAATTGCAGGCAGCCCAAGAAGCAGGAAAGGGAAAGAAAACAGAATTCCTCTAGAAACCAAGAAAGTAAGGCAGACCTGCTATCATGTTTTTAGCCTAGTGAGATCCATTTTGGATTTCTGAGCCCTAGAACTGTAGGAAAATTAGTGTTGTTTTAAGCCACAAAGAGGAAGTAATTTGTTATAGCAGCAACAGAAATCTAATACAAATGCCAGGATCATTCCCACCTTAGAGCATTTACACGGGTTGCTCACCAGTTGTCCCCTCTGCCCAAAGTGCTCATCTCCAATATATTAGCATCATGGACAGTTCCCCCATCAGGGGTTCCAATGGGATGGATCTCTGCTTAAGTTGCGCCCCATTAGAAAGACTCTCCTGCACCACTCACAGTAGCCTCCTTGTTACTTTATCATGTGGCCTGTTTTACCTTTATCATAACACTTATCACTATTTGTTATTTTTCTTTTTATGACATATGGTACTACCCAAGGAAAGCTGATCTTGTCTCTCACTGTAGCTTGTAACTCCAGTATCTAGAAGAATGACCAGCACGAAGTAAGAGCTCAATAAATATGTGTTGAATAAATAACTGAGCATTTGTTTCAGGCAAGGCAATGCACATACAATGTCATAAGGACTCTTTTCAACAGCCTCATGAGATAGAATTCCCACCACCATTTTGTTAAACATAAAGCTCATGAGATGCCAGTGCCATAAGGTGTACTGTGTTCTTGGCACATAGTAAGCATTCATAAATATTGTAAGTTTTGAGTCACAAAGAGACTGAGTAGCCAGTGTAACACAGGTTAAAATATTTGCCACATTGATGCCTATAGTTTTCATAATCTGTCGTTTAAGAACCACAGAGTTACAGCAATTCCATTCTCAGGAGCTCAAGCCTCCATTCCACCTGCCTTCTGGACAATCCCCACTGGCCTTGAACACAAGACATAAATTGGATTTGTAATCTCATGCCCAAATCTGCTTTGTAAAGAATCCCTGGCTGAGCGGATGGCCCTGGCATGTATTGGACAGATTCTGGGAGTCACTTCCGACTGGTTCACCATTGCTCTAAAGATGACCATCATTTTTTTAAAATAATAAATTCTTCCTGTTTTAACAGTTCTTGTACGAATTGTCTTTTCCTGCTCCATTGACTTAGTACTATTTGTCCCTCTGCTTCTAAAGTAATCTTTCCAGAAAAATGAGACATGCCATCACTAGCTGGTTTAACTCCTTCTGTGGCTTCCTATAGTACTTAGTGAACTCCAACGTGAGAAGTCACACTCGATCTGTACCCTGCCTAGCTCTCCATCCTTCCCACATCCCTGTCCCTTCACTAGCTAGTCTAGCTACCCTGGTCTTTGAATTCCATGGTGTCAAAAGTTCTTCTTTGCTGAGCAATAACTTTCTCCCACCTGCCTGGCATCCTTTAGATCTCAGGGAGGCATTCCCCATGTGGATGATTTGTAACATCCTGTTCTTTTTTCTATCTCAATTTATATTTATATTATATATTTGTCCCTTCTACAAGACTATAAGCGCTGGAGGGCAAAGTTTTGTGTCTTTTTTGGTCCACAACTGAATGAGCAGCATTGAGCCACGCCTGGCACACAGTGGAGGCACATTAAATATTTGTTCAATAAACAAATACAATATTTGTTGAAGAATGTGTATCATGTGACTTTTAGAGAAACATGCTTTATACCATTTGGTTGGCATGATTTCAGGTGCAATGGCATGGGTAACAAAAAGAACAACTGAAGTACACAGGCCAGGCAAAGAAAAAATGACAGTGGGAAAAAATGAGCGAGAAAGAAATGATAGAATTAAAGAGAACAATAGAAAAAAGAGAAGGCTGAAAGGGCCTGGCAGTGGGTTGAATGGTGGTCACACCAAAGACAGGTGCACATAAAAATCTCTGGAATCTGTGAGTGACGCTGTGTAAGTTTCCTAGAGTGGCCTTTACAAAGTACCACAAGCTGGATGGCTTAAAACGACATCTATTCTCCCACACTTCAGGAGGCCAAAATCTGAAATCCAGGTGTCTGCAAGTTGGCTCATTTTCAAGGCCTAGAGGGAAAATCTGTCCCATGCCTCTCCCAGCTTCTGGCAGTTGTTTCCAAGGTGAATCCTCGGCTTGCAGACACATCACTCCAGCCTTCGTGTGTATGACCTTCTTAAAAGGAAACGAACCATGGCATTTAGGACCCATCTTAATCCAGTATGACTTCCTCTTAACTAATTACATCTGCAAGACTCACTTTTCAAATAAGGTCACATTCTGAGGTTCCAGGTAGACATCACTATTTGGGGAAAAATAGTCAATGAATCTGAAAAAAAGGATATTTGCAGATTAATCAAGGATCTTAAAATGAGACAATTCTGGTTTATCTGGGTGGGCCCTAAATCCAATGACAAATGTCTTTATGAGACACACAGAAAATGAGAAGACACAGACAGAAGAGGAGGCAATATGAAGACAGAGGCAGAGACTGGAGTGATGTGGCCACAAGCCAAGGAAACTAAGTAATGCCATCACCGGAAGCTGGAGGAGGCAAGAAGGGATTCTCTGCCTAGAGTCTCCAGAAGACATGCAGCCTGGCCAATACCTTGATTTTGGACTTCTGGCTTTTGGGACTATGAGAGAACAGAGTTCTGTTATTTCCAAGCCAGTTAAAGGTACTTGTTACAGCAGCCATGGGAAATTAATCCAAGCCTTCACATAACAAAATTCACACTGTACCGAATTCTTTTCCTTTAGGTAACCATTGAAAACAAAACAAAGAAATAAGAAACCCTTTCATGAGCTAGATTCTGCTCTATACAGATCAAAGAGTTCTTGGTAAATAAGAATTTATGAACAGTCATAAAGTTAAACTGGCTCAATTTCTGCAAGCATAATGTTTAATGATCTTTTAATATAAGGGCATATACCTTCAATGACTGAGATGCATGACTCTTTAACCTAGCAAGAAATTATTCTCAGAAAAAAAAAATTGTCTTGCAAACTATCTTTCATGTATGTCCACTTACCTGGTGCCTGCCTAAATAATTCACACCTCCTGTGCTTCCTCTTTTTTAGGTTATTTAATGGTAAGTTCTTTTTATCTGGAGGCTCGCTTTTTGTTATTCTGCCTGATTTATAATTAGATGATGCTGCATGCTGTGCAACCTTCAACTGCTGGCACAACGCCGCCTAAGCCGGCTCAGTTTTTGGACAGCAAAGTCATGTTATCAAGATAAATCAACTAAAAGGGGAAAAAACAGGATGAGTCTCTTTTCAATCTTTGAATACATTCAGAATTAAAATCTGGCATCACTGAACCATCCCCGAAATCCCTTCCAAAAACGTTAAAAGTTCCATAGTTAATTACTGAGCCATTAGAGACCAGACTCTTTCCAAAACGTCACACAGTATTTTATGTCTTTGGGTGCTTAAGGGGGAGGCACTGAGGGTCCAGCGGGGTCTATGGGTAGGCAGGCAGTCGCCCATGAAACTACCCATGTCCCTTGGCTGCCAAAAAACACCTGAAGGTAGAAATTGGGGGACAGACTCTAGCACGTGGGGCGCTGGAAGTTAGCCCCGCCCCCCTCCCATCCTCCACTGTCTACTCGGCCGGCCCTTCACCTCTTTGCCTGGGGGTCCCTGACCCTCCTCCTCCCCGGGGGTCCTGCTTCCCTCGAAGAAAGACTTGGTCCCCACCCCTCGCAGCCCCTCCCACTCTGGGCAAGTGCGGGCAAGGGGGCTCCGGGCAGAGCGCACGCCGCAGGCGACAGACCCCGAGGGCTCCAGCGGACGGACGCCGGGAGGAAGGGACCCAGCCAAGTTGGGCGCCCAATGCTCTCCCCACCCGCGCGGCTCCAGCCTTCGCTCGCCGCCACGCCCCCACGGGAACGGCTTTTCCCCGCCGCTTGGGGAGCGCGTCTGACTCCCGGACCCGGAGCGGCCCCGGGAGACCGAGGGGCCCCGCCCCCTGCGCACACGTCAGCGCCGGCGTCGGGGAAACGTCGTAATACTCCGAATAAGCGCTCCCTACAAAAAAAAACAACCCGTGGCACCCCGCCGCAGATGCTGAGAAATTTCTGATCAAGCCCACGATGGCCCTTCCCACCGTCTCACGGCGAAGCAAAAGAGAACCTCTCAGTAGGTATATTCCAGGGGC
The DNA here is from genome assembly GCA_004026805.1 of Lasiurus borealis. NCBI lineage: Eukaryota > Metazoa > Chordata > Mammalia > Chiroptera > Vespertilionidae > Lasiurus > Lasiurus borealis. The sequence goes on from PVJN01019753.1 coordinate 7,707, forward strand.
TCTGGCGGCTGTCGGGGCCTGTAGGCTTGTTGGAGAGGGACCCTCGATCAGGCGAGGTGGCTCTGGCGCCTCCCGGCTCTCCCCGCCCCAGTCATTCATTCCTAAGATCCCGCAGATCTTGAAAGTGATGAGTCCGTCACCCCCACCCGGCGGCCAGCCTCTTCCCCCCCCCCCCCCCCCCCCCCCCCCCCCCCCCCCCCCCCCCCTCACGCCGGCCAGCCTGGCCCCAATAATGGTTCGTCGCTTCCGAGCCTTCGCGCCGGGGAAGAGGCGGCCCGAGCGGCTGCTCCGGCCGGTGGTGCGCGTCTACGCGGAGGCGCGTGGTAGTGATGGCGGCGCTCAGCGAGGCTCCCCTGTCACTGGAGACTACTCCTCCCAGCCCGCCTCGAAGCCGCCCGAGCCACCCCCGGGTCTTCAGTTTTACAAGGAGCGATTGGACTTGCTCCGCCGCATGTTAAAGAGGCACTTGCGGGGAAAGTGTGCAGGCGCCCTCCCGGGGATTCGGCGGTCGCGGCTCCAAGAGGCAAACAACAGGCAAGGAAACAACAAACAACAAACAGAAAACACCCGCCCATCCTTCACCGACATGAGGCTGCTGGAGAGGCTGAGGAAGGAATGGTTCATGGTTGGCATCGTGCTGGCGATCGCGGCGGCGAAGCTGGAGCCGTCCATCGGCGTGGACGAGGGTGAGTCCGAGGTCCGCGCCGCCCGCACACACGCACTCCACTTGGGGAACTCAGGGGCGAGTGTGGGGAAGGAGGGGAGGGAGGGACGGTGTTTGGGGAGTGTCTGCCTCGCTCTGGGGGGGCACTGACCCGCCCGGAGGTGGGGTGGGGGGTCCTTCGGCCCCGGGGCCCTGCGGCTGAGGGGGTTTGTCTTGCGGAACCGGGGCCGGAGACTTTGAACGCAGGGTCCCTTTTCCCGGGAACCGCGAGTCTCTCTCTCTCCTGAGTGTCCGGGAGTGAACTTCTCTTCTTCCCTCCGGAGCAGCGCATCCCCCGTCCCCACGGATGCTGGGCTGCCAGGGGGCTCCTGGAGCGCGCACCGTGAGCTTGTCCCTTTCTAACTCTCCTCCCCCTGAAACAAAACAAAAAGTAGGGGGAAGAGGAAAGAGGCCGGGGCACCCCTGCCTCCCGCAGCTCAGACCTTCCTGGGGGCCCACAGGCCGGCGGGAGGGATGCTGAGCAGCGTGGCCTGGCGCCCCGGCCGCTCCCCGGCTGAGTGACACGTCGCACACTTTCCCGACGGGACGCGCCACTTCCGCGTGCCGCGCGCGGCCCGGGTGGCTGCACCCCCTCCTCCCAGCGGGGGTCTCGCAGGCGCGCGGGGGGCTGTGTGCGGGGCTCCGTCGGGTGTGTTTTGGCCAGGAAGTGTGGGCGGGCCGAGGTCACACTCCGATCCCCCAATAGTGGGAGCCTTGTCATGTGGGGGGAGAGGCATGGGGGTGGGCACGGCTGGAGACATCATCAGCCTTTTATTGGCCCTTCATCGTCCTCCCTCCATCCTCTCCCTCCACCCCCAATCGTGCCCTACTTTGCATAAGCATGGATTGAGTTTCTTCCATGTGCTGTCTTTTTGACCTTGTTTGTCAGTTTCCCCGGACTTATTGACAGGTTTAATCCATCAGTCGCACAACAGAGACAGGTGAGGAGGGGAGGGAGAGAAGGCAATCTTTTTAGGGTCGGGAGTGCGCTGGAGGATGTTTGCTCCTTGTTAAAACATGGGGGGTGGAGGGGGTGGGAGGGGGGTGCCTCTGGGGGAGGATAACATGATCTCTCAGGAGGACAGCGGTTCCTTCCGCCCTCTCCCTTCTATACCTCCATGGAGAGAAGTCGCTTCAGGGGGCATTTAAAAGGAAGGACTTGAAAACCAAGATTGTGGGGATGAAAACTTTTTTTACGTGAGAAAGGTCGTTTCCCATTTTCACTAGTCCTCATGCCATCCATCTAAGATAATGCATTTCTTTGTTTAATTTCCAAAGAGTAGGATGTTAAGAGCTCAAAGGGGATCTTCAAAGTGTTTTAAGCCAACAGGCTACTTTCACAGTTGCGGATCCGGAGGCCTGGGATCAGGGGACTGAACCCAGGATAAGTTAGCTAGGGAAGGGGAAGGACTGGAGACTAGGAATCCCCCTTATTTCATACCAGTTGTAACATTTGTACACATTTCCTTGATGAAAAATCACTTAAAATGAATAACCCTTATAAAGAAGAAGCTCTCTGTAATAAAGACATTTTCTGTGCCCCGGTTTTTAGCCTAAAGGAGCAGACCAGAATCCACCAGTATTAGCTAACAGTTAAACTTACACGATTTCTTTGATAGTCCATGTGTAAAAGTTACTTTCTCTAAAACCACAAGTTAAGCAAATAATTATATAGGCTGTCAGGCTAAGTTCTTGTTACTTCTGTTGAACTCCTGATTGACCTTAAAACTTCTTAAATAAAAATAAACCTCCAAATACTGACAAATAACACTTTCTTTTTTAAAAAATATATTTTATTGATTTTCTTTTTTTTTTTTAACAGAGAGGAAGGGAGAGGGATAGAGAGTTAGAAACATCGATGAGAGAGAGACACCCATCAGCCCCTCCTGCACGCCCCATACTGGGGATGTGCCCATGCCCTTGACCTTGACAGGAATCGAACCTGGGACCTTTCAGTCCGCAGGCCGACGCTCTATCCTATGAGCCAAACCGGTTTTGGCGACAAATAACACTTTCACTCCACTAGTTAATCCAACAAAAATCTAGGAACAAGGAAAAGAATGGTTGCTGAAATGTTTCTGTCCTATTCTGCTCTTTAGAATGGTCTAAAGTACCTCTTTTTGCGTCTAACTTTTAGTCAGAGTTTCCATTTATGTACTCAGTACATTGATGAACAATTTTCAGAACAGTTTTCTAGAAATTATAGTAAATAGGAAAAGGTTTTATGGTCTTCAACTTAAGATGCTAACTTCACTTTTGCCTTGATCAATACCTTAATGATTACACTTTTTTTATCCTCACCCAAGCATATATTTATTTAAAAAGTAATAATTTTAGAGTGAGAGGAAGGGAGGGAGAGAGAGAAACATCAATTGGTTGCCTCCTGTACATGTGCAACTGGGGTCAAACAGCAATATAGATATGTACCCTGACCAGAAATCAAACCTTCAATTCTTTGGTATATGGGACTATGCTCCAACCAACTGAGCCACCCAGCCAGGGCTACACTCTTTATTGTTAAGTGTAAGACTTCTACACTTAAAGTGTCACAACTACCATCTGACCTCCCTTTAAAAAAATCTTTAGCCTGGCTGGTATGGTTCAGTGGTTGAACATGAACCCATGAACCTGGAGGTCACATGCCCTGGTTGCAGGCTCGATCCCCAGCAGGGGGCAGCCCATCAATGATTCTATCTCACCATTGATATTTCTATATCTCTATCCGTCTCCCTTCCTCTCTCTGAAGTCAATAAAAACATATTAAAAAATCTTTATAGCCAATTAGTGAGTTTTGTAATGGCAGGAAATTTATAGATGTGGGAACCCTAAAGTTAGAGAAATTGAATGACTTTCCAAATGGAAAAAAACGTAATAGGTACTAGCCTAGATAATTTAATTCTTAGTTCACTGTTCTTTTTACTCACATTTTACTTTCCAATAAATAGAAGATGTGTGAAAATAAAAAGCCCCAATAGATGTAAATGAATATAGATACTGAGGTATTGTTAATGTGTTCATTGAGACCCAGGGAAACTCTGAGCTATGCATACCTTAGAGCTTAATCAAGTTCAACACTGTGTTATTCATTCTTGGGAAGAGAAAGATTTACTTCATGGGAAGTACAGAGTAACTTTCTCATTTTAATCTGCATCTTAATTTAAATGATTGCCATTAATAATACATAAACCCTAAAAAGGAAACTGCTTCATTTTTTCTATTAAAAGAACATAACCAGAAACATGCTATTAGCTTAAGTACATTGGCACGAATATCTTAGATCAGGTTTAGAAGTGAAATTTACTTTGAAGATGAGTAGATTTTATGAAATAACTAGAGGCTCAATGCACCAAATTTGTGCACAGGTAGGGTCCCAAGTGGCTGCCAGCTGCCTGCTGCCTGCTGCTGACTGGGGCCTCCCTTCCCCCAGCTGCCTGCTCCCACCTCTGGCTGGGTGAGGCCAGCCAGGGGGAGGAGCCATGGGCGGTTGGCCAACTGGCCCCGCCCCCTGGTTGAACTCCTGACCAAATTCTTGGTCAAGGGGACAATTTGCATATTAGGCTTTTATTACATATGATAATAGTTCCTTGCATTCTTAAGCATTCCAAATAGTTTTTCTCTCCCTTTTCATCCCAGTCCTCATTAAAAAGTGAGTTCTGGAGCCCCCAAATTGCTTCATTTTTAAAATTTTTCTTTTGATTTTACTACCTCATTTTCACTGATAAAGAATTTTTTTTTTTTGCTTTTGTTTAAAGGAAAAGTTAAAATTTACATTTCCACTTTAGCTCTATAGCTATCTTAAGATCTGGAGCTGATTATTTTGGTGACATAGGGCCAGGTATCATTTTTAAATATTAGTTTTATCTCTCACTTCTGTGCAAATATTTACCAAGTTTTTATTGCAGCCCTGGGTGACTTCTAGTTCCGCATTCAAAAGTTGAGCTGTCTACTGGCATCTCGGTGATCATGTCTCAGAGGGGCCTTAGGTTTCTCCAAATCAGAACAATTTCCTCCTTTCTTTTAAAAGGTATCTTGTAGGTAGCCCTGGAATACACCTCCCCCTGTCTTTTCACAGTTTATAGTTATTCAGAAATGCATCTAATAAAAAAAAAAAACCCACACAATATAACCTGTTTCCATGATTTAAAACATTGAAAGTCAAGAATCGTTCCACTGAATTACACCAATTAGTTAACAGTTACGCGTAATTATGTATATGTATGTGAACTGTGGGAAGAGTTCTTAAAAAACTCGGTTGTTGGCCAACTAAGGTAGATGCTTTAACATGCAGTCTAAGCAAATGCCATGTGCTGGCTATGGGGGTGCATTTTTAGGTGTGTTCTCTGACTCTCACTTGCGACCACATTGCTAACTTTAACCCATGTTACATGGACATTCTGGAGGCACCACTGTGGGCAGAACCACAGTTGACAAGAATAAGATCTGATAAAAAACAGGAGACTGGAGGAAGATAAAATGCTACTGGCTTTTTAAAAATGGTATTTAAAGTTCCTGGGAAGCATCTACTTTCAAAACAAGCCAGACTCCTTGACTTTAAAATCTACTTCTGAATCACCTTTCTCAGTTGTTGAGGAAATATTATTTCTAAGTGTGAGCTGCTGAGACAGATTCACTCATGGGCATCACAATAATGTGTCTTTCAAGTTTTTGAACAGCCTTGGTCTGTAATGCCTTTAGCACTTACCTTCTCCCTTTTGTTTCCTTGTCTCAGATCTCAGCAAAATAATTGGTGTGTATGCTGGGTACATAAAAGAATTTATGACATTGTTTGAGGAAATCTTTGTTCCTTTTATTCAATGATGCACTACATATACGTAAAATATAGTAGTCTCTCAATAAATATTTGTTGGCTGAATGAATGGTGATTTTTCCTGAGCTCGGAACTGGACGATATCTGTAGGTGTATGGTGGAGAGTTACAGGGAACAGAGGAGCCGTGAATGAGGTTCTGTTGTTTTGCTTCAAGGGTGTATTAGTTTCTTTTTTTTTTTTAATTTAATAAATCTTTATTGTTCAGATTATTACAATTGTTCCTCCTTTTGCTCCCCTCTACCTAGTTCCCACTCCACCCTCTACCCTTACCTCCCTCCGCCATTGTCCTCATCCATAGGTGTACGATTTATGTCCATTCTCTTCCCGCATCCCCAACATCCCTTTCCCCCCTGAGAATTGTCAGTTCACTCCCTTTCTATGTCCCTGATTCTATTATATTCACCAGTTTATTCTGTTCATCAGATTTTTTATTCACTTGATTTTTAGATTCACTTGTTGATAGACATGTATTTGTTGTTCATAATTTTTATCTTTACCTTTTTCTTCTTCCTCTTCTTAAAGAACACCTTTCAGCATTTCATATAATATTGGTTTGGTGTTGATGAACTCCTTTAGCTTTTTCTTATCTGTGAAGCTCTTTATCTGACCTTCAATTCTGACTGTTAGCTTTGCTGGGTAATCTTTTTTTTAAATATATATATATATATATATTTTTTTTTTATTGATTTTAGAGAGGAAGGAAGAGGAAAAGAGGGATAGAAACATCAATGATGAGAGAGAATCATTGATTGGCTTCCTCCTGCATGGCCCCCCACTGGGGGATCAAGCCTGCCATCCAGGCATGTGCCTTTGGCCGGAATCGAACCTGGGACCATTCAGTCCACAGGCCAACACTCTATCCACTGAGCCAAACCAGCTAGGGCTGGATAGAGTAATCTTGATTGTAGGTTCTTGTTATTCATCACATTGAATATTTCTTGCCACTCCCATCTGGCCTGCATAGTTTCTGTTGAGAAATTAGCTGACAGTCATATGGGTACTCCCTTGTAGGTAATGAACTGTTTTTCTCTTGCTGCTTTTTTTAAAAATATATATATTTTATTGATTTTTTACAGAGAGGAAGGGATAGGGACAGAGAGTCAGAAACATTGATGAGAGAGAGACATTGATCAGCTGCCTCCTGAATGCCCCTCACTGGGGATGTGCCTGCAACCAAGGTACATGCCCTTGACTGAAATTGAACCTGGGACCCCTCAGTCTGCAGGCCAATGGTATATCCACTGAACCAAACCAGTTTTGGCTCTCTTGATGCTTTTAATAGTCTCTTTTTGTCTTTTGCTCTTAACATTTAAATTATGCGGTGTCTTGGTATGATCCTCTTTGGATTCCTTTTGTTTGGGGTTCTGTATGCTTCCTGGACTTGTAAGTCTATTTCTTTCACCAGGTGTGGGAAGTTTTCAGTCATTATTTCTTCAAATAGGTTTTCAGTATCTTGCTCTCTCTCTTCTTCTAGTACCCCCATAATTCGGATGTTGGTATGCTTAAAGTTATCCATAGGCTCCTTACACTAGCTTCAATTTTTTTTTTTCTTTTTGCTTTTCCAGTGGAGTGTTTTTTGCTTCTTTGTATTTCAAATCTTTGACTTGATTCTTGAGTTCCTCTAGTCTACTGTTAGGTCTCTGTATGTTATTTTTTATTTTAATCAATGTATGATTAATTTCTAGTTGGTCCTATTTCATATCCTTGAGGGTCTTGTTAAATTTATTAGCCTTTTCTAGGAAATTCTTAAAAAAACCTTATAACTGTGGTTTTGAACTCTATATCCAGTTGTTTGCTTTCCTTCATTTCTTTCATTTGTGATGTTTCTTTTTCTCTGCATTTTTGCTGCTTCCCTGCATTGGTAGAGTAGCTTTGTGTGCTAGGTGTCCTATAGAGCCCAGTAGCTCTGCCTCTCATTACCTGAGGTGGACATTCTTGGTGCACCTCTTTGTGGACTGTGTGTATAGCCTTGTTGTAGTTAAGTCTTGATTGCTGTTGGTATCACTGGGAGGAATTGACCTCCAAGCCAATTGGTTGTGAGGATCAGTTGTGTCTATGCTGGGAGAAATTCTGTGCTGGAGACACCCTGATGAGACAAAACTTGCAAAATTGCAAAAGCCTCTATGCTCAGCTTGGATGAGGTGGAGTCTCAGGGCAGAACAGACAGCCTGGGCTTCCCATCAGCCCTGCCTTATAATACCCCTGAGTCTCAGTGTCCAATGGTAACCACTGCAAGAACCTCTAAGAGAAAGCCGCCCTCGAGTTTTGCCCACTGCCAGACAGTCCAGTTTCTTCCTGAATGAATCTGAGTTCCCAGAAACTCGCCTAGAACTGGAGTTCAGTGCAGTCAGGAGCTTCATCTCCCTCCCACTTTAGAAAACCAGCCACGCACTCAGCCGCCTGTGCACTCAGCAGTTAGTCTCTTCTGTGCACACGTGCGCTTCTGGACCGCTGTTTTCCGCAGCTCCCCTGAGTCTCAGTTTGCTCTCTTTTACTCTTAGTCCAGATTCCCCCCAATAGGTCTGGGTTCCCAGAGTCTCGCCCAGGACTGAAGTTCAGCGCAGTTCGGAGCTTCCGTCTCCCTCTCACTTCAGGGAGCCAGCCACGCACTCAGCCACCCAACCTCTCCGTGTGCGTATCTCTGTATGTTAGCCTTTTGCAGCTCCTCTGAGTCTCCATGTGCTTTCCTCTTATCATCTAGTTGTAGAATTTCCACTCATTCAGCTTTTCTGTGATTCTGGATGGTGCCCGTTTTGTCTTTTAACTATAGTTTTGATATTGTTGTGTAAGACAGCAGTTTGGGTGTTTACCTAAGCTGCCATCTTGGTTTCTCCAGGTGTATTAGTTTCTTAGGATTGCCATGGCAAATTACCACAAACAGGGTGGCTTAAAACAACAAATTTATTTTCTCACCATTCTGGAGGCAGGGCCATGCTTCTACCGGAGACTGGAGGGCAGACTCTTTCCTTGCTTCCTCTAGCTTGTGGTGGTTGCCAGCCAACCCTGTCCCTTGGTAATATAAACTCTAGTCTCTGCCTCTGTCTTCACATGGCCATCTTTCCCTTTTTTTATAAGGACACCAGTCTCTTGTTAGGGCCCACTCTAATCTGATAAGACCTCATGTTAATTTGATTATATATACAAAGACCCTGTTTCCAAATAAGGTTCTGGAGGAACACAAATTTTTGGAGGGATGCTATTCAACTCAGCACAAGAGGGTTGCATAGAATGTTAAATATGAGATAATCTCAGATTTTAAACTGTTGGTATAAAGTTTAGGATTGCTACTTATAGTGCCGTATTTTCTGGCGTATAAGACTACTTTTTAACCCAGGAAAATCTTCTCAAAAGTCACGGGTCGTCTTCTTATACGCTGAGTGTCATCTTATAGGGCGAGTATATCCCAAACTATATTTTAACTGGAAAAGTTGGGGGTCGTCTTATACGCCCAGTCATCTTATACGTCGGAAAATACGGTATTCACAATGTTAATATGTCTGGGATGATGCCAGCCTAACTTCAGAGAGGAATTTTCTTGAGAGCAGAGATCAGGCCTATGTAGTTCACTATGGTATGCCCAGGCCAAGCACAATTTATTAATAATTACAATCTTAACAACATGTTAAGTACTCTATTACTATGCCTATATCATCTCAATCACATAGTAAGTACTCAATAAATATTTGTAGATTGGATACTCTTGGGAAGAACTGAATATATGCATGAATGCAAGCTTTTATTTCTGGTATCCTAGAAGAACTAAAATAATACTTCCTGAAAAGAAAGTAACTTCTTCCATTGAGAAATTCTCTTCTTTGATTTGGGGACTGATACTGTGGTAGATATCTTTAGGAGCTATGTTGAAGAACTGCTCTCTTATGTGAGAGCAGTTATTTTTGAGTTTATTTTTATTCTTCCGGTTCAAGGATATTGTGCTGAGCTGGATAGCCATGGCCCTTGCCTTCTGGAAACTTCTCTCTGGAATTAAATGGCATCACAGCAAATGCTCAACTCCATCAGGACAGTCATATACCCGGGTCAGCACTAAGAAATAAAGTACCATTTGTCCTTCTCCAATGGATTTGTCTTTCATACTGGAAGACTGGAAACTCTTATCTAACAGTACCTAATTTCTCTCTCTTTAGGACCACTGAAGCCAGAAATAACTGTCTCCTACATTGCTGTTGCAACAATATTCTTTAACAGTGGACTATCATTAAAAACAGAGGTACTGTCACCTATGGGGCACATGAGAAGCAGGGAGAAAAATTCAATTTGTATTTAATATTTTAAAGTTTCAGAATCCTTTTGTAAAGCTGTGTGTAGCTGTAGTCTGATGGCTCCACTATAACAGAAGGTAACATGGACTTCAGTATACGACTTGTGTTTTGTACATATCTATTTTACAAACCGTATAGTTGAGCAGCATGGAACCTGAAGATGGATGTGTTTTTAATATGGCAGCTGAAGTGATGCATCTCTTTCAGGTCTTCCTCAGATTATGGTGGTAACTATAGTGGTTCCTTCTGTGGCCCCTTTAAGCTGTAGATGTTTATTTGGGTTTCTCTGACTTCGTGGATTATCTTTTGTTCCCACGATTGATACTATACAAGTGATGCTTGTTAACATTTTTTAGCTAATTTATATTTTTACAAATGTATATTCTTTGCTAATACTGTATAGTTATTAAATGTTAATAGATGTTTTGAGGAAATATTAGTACTTTTTATACTAAATCTCATTCTACCATGAAGCCATACAGGTAATGTTATTTATTGATCCAGCTGTCACTGAATATGGGATTCTTTGGAATTAAATGTCCAGACATTTTTATACCCGAGATAGGAATGAGTAGAATATATGATTCCCTTTTTACTTATAATGGAAAAAAAATAGGAGAAAATACCCATTTGCTTTTGAAGAAATTACATAGAGTTTTAAAAGTCATAATTCTAAGCTGCTTAGTCTTATGTAGACAGGTTAATTTTACTATAAGAGAAGGCTCTTTTCTTTTTTAAGGAAATGATTTTAAAACATATAATTCTGTTTGTGCATCAGATCTTGCTTTTACTTCAAGTATCTTTTAAGTGTGATTTGAATGAAGATCAAATTTACTTACCTGCTTTTTGATCGTTCTAGTAGCAACACAGAAAAAAAATATGGTTTTACTAAATTTATGTATTCTGTAGTTAGCAGGTTGGTATAAATCTTTCCATTGGGGTCATTTAGAATATAGATGGGATCCATGTGTAGTATCTATGACAGATGAATTGTGTCTCAAGAATGCTAAATATCCTCACTGATTACTGGTCTTCTGAAAATAGCTGACATGGATGGTATTTCCTAAATATGTCAAGTTCCAGTTTTTGTAAATTATATTGATAAGGAAGGACTATGATTAGTACCTAGAGGGCATAGGCTTTGCCTTTCAACACTAGAGTTCTACTGGTCCTCAAATGGGACAGAATTTACCATTTCTTTGCTGCTGGTCTGATCTTCCTTGAGGTCTTCCTGCTGGCCTTGGTTAACACTCTTTGTGAAGCAGCGGCCTAACCCAAGTCCACTACTTGACAGGTTACTCTAACTACGCCCCCTGGTGGCTTCTTAATGGTTATATCTGTTGCTTATGTCATGGGAAATCTGGCAAGAGTCATGATTTCTCTCCTTAGCTTCTTGCTTAATGCTATTCTGTAAAACAACCAACTTTGGAGGATGCCGAAATTGAAGAAGAAATGTCATAGTTATCAGCATTTCTCTCAGTACCAAATTCTTCTGTAAGTACCTAGGAAACCTGTAGAGTCATCCAACTAATTTGGATCTAATGATGGGCTTTGTTTTGTATCTAAGAAGCGATCAGAACCATTTCCTCCAGGAAAGACCCTTGTGAAACAATACAACATTAAGTTATTTCCCAGATCCGTTTAATTTAAGATGCCCTAAATTGTATCTTTGTGTAATGTTAAACCATCTCTAAGCCCTGATAATTTCTTGGGCAGCTGAAAAGTTGTAAGTTAGAAGGTGGCAATCTTGTTATTTGTTTTCTAGTTAATAATCTTACATTAATTTCAATTGGGACAACTATTTTTGTTTCCTGTTAGGTCTTAGAATCGTGCACATAGAAGGTGGTGAGTTATGGATTTGAATTTATTTAAAAGCATTTATTGTGGTCCCATTCAAGTTTGATCCATATAGAGCATTACTCATACATTGATGTAATGATGTGTATTCTAAATTTGTTTTGCTCATTTATTAAAATCATAAAGAACTCCGTGTTAATACTTCATGCTAAAAAGATTTAATGCTAAATCTTCAGTTTTTTTTAACTGTTGATTTCTAGTTTTTGAAATATGTGTTGAAATGGTTTCTGAAATCTGATTATACTGAAATGTAATAATGTCAACATTTGGGATATATTTTATATATAGCTAACTTCAAACCTACAGTTTCAGAGGATTTGTCGCTTAACAGACCATGGCAGGACCAATTTATTTAAACAAATAACCTATCAAGTGCCTATCACTACAACACACCGAAACAAAGATGAGCAGGATTTCATGGTGTTACTTGCTTTTTCTTTTCCTGTGTTACCTTATTTTCTCTTTACTGTTGTATGAAGAGCTAGAAAATCTATAATACTAGGTTTTTGTGACAGTCTTGAAAATCTTTCTTAGGAAATACTTCATGTCTGCTATTTCCTTGTTGTTAAGAGGCCCCTTATGACCCAACATGGTAGGCTCTTGTGATTCATTTTGATGAGTTCTTACTAATCCATTATTCTGATGGGATATCAATTGTTTCTAATTGTCATTTATTAGGTCATGCAGTAGTCTCTAACTGCATTTTATTTTTCATAACTCTTTTCTGATTATAGAAGTGGTATTTCCCTATTGTAGAAAGATTAGAAAGAGTAAAAATAACTGTTCTAACATTTCTGTGCTTTTTTAGTTCTTTTTTTTCCTTAAACATATTTTACATATAAAATGTTTTAAAAATAAAATATTTTTAAAAATTATGTATATGAATATAGGTATATATAATTTTTCATGTAATTTAATACTGTTATTTAATTTTTCTTCACTTATACATTGAAAAATAAAATAATTTACATTTTGTTTACTTTTATGTACATAAATCAAAAGGTACAAAAGTATATATGTTGAAAAGTCTTTCTTACACCCCTTTACAAGCTATCTACCCAGTTCTCTTCTCTGGGGATAACAGTTTCTGTGTATCTTTCCAGAAATATTCTATGCAGAACATCCACTTATATATCCATCCCTTTAAACTGTTATTTTATGCTATTTGCCAATTTACTATATTTTCTGGCATATAAGACAACTTTTTAACCCAGGAAAATCCTCTCAAAAGTTGGGGGTTGTCTTATACGCTGGGTGTCATATTACAGGGGGAGTATATCCCAAACTATATATTTTAACTGGAAAAGATGGGGGTTGTCTAATATGCCTGGTCGTCTTATACTCCGGAAAATATGGTACCTTATTTAACTCAGGAACCTATCTTGGAGATTATTTTATATCAACATATAAAGAACTCCCTGTTTCTTTGTGTATCCTGAAAAGTACTCCATTTTATGAATGTGTCACGATACATTTTTCTGGTCCCCTATTGATGATCATTTAGGAATTTACAAGGTTTCGCTGTTATAAACACTCTGCAAAGGAAACTAAAAACATGTCATTTCCCACATTTTGGTGAAGGGTTAATTCCTGGAAATGGAATTTATAGGTCAAAATGATATATATATGCAGTTTAAGTTGTGATAGATTTTCCAAGTACCTAGAATGGTGGCAGGTGCTCAGTAAGTATTTGTCGAATGAAGAAATGAGTTGCCAGATTGCTGTCCACAGATTGTGCCATTTTACATGCTGATTAAGTATGGAGAGACCCTGTGCTCTTACATCCTTGTATACAGTTTTAACATGGTTTAGAATAGCTCTTAACACTGTTTAATTCTTACCTTATGTGGTTATTTTCTCGTCGTTGGATATTTAAGTTGTTTCCAAATTTTACCATAATGGATAATGCAGTGAGGATCAGTTCTGTGTTTAAATGCTTGTAACCATCTTTTATATCTTTGGGATAAATGCCTAGATATAAAATTTTGGGATCTAAGAATATAAATTGTATTATAGTGCCTAATATATATACCCCCAGTTTACTTTTTTAGAAAAGTTACACCATTTTATATTTCTATGAGAAATATATGCAAATGCTTTAATTACTGCATTGTGGCTAATCATTTTATTACAGTTCAAACAATTGAAAACACTCATATATATTTGGTGTTTATTGGATTCTTCTGAGCATGTCTGTGTGAGATTTGGTTTCAAGACTGCTGAGGATACTGGGAAGTGCTGGAGCTCAAGTGTCTCTGGAGTGAAACTTCTGATTCAGAGCAAGGATGGCTCCTTTTCTGTTAGCTCTGATCCATTGATCCATGGCTTCTGGTCTGTCCAGTGTTTCCCTACATTATTAGTCCCAGATTGCCAGAAATTCCTTAGATGTCATTATGGACATCTTGGGACTGAAATGGAACTGCTGTGTGTCTTCACACAGGGAGATAAATAGTGGGAGCCTCTGAGATAGATCCTAGAGGTGGTGGTCAATGAATGAGACTGCACTGACCTACTGAAACTCCGTCTCATGCCTCTGAGGCTGAAGCTCTTGAAAGTCTTGCTTGAACTGGAGGGGAGGAGTATGTGTGTGTGTGTGTGTGTGTGTGTGTGGACACTATTACTATAGTGACTCTCTGGCAACATTGAATGCACTTTAATGAGTGCCCGAATGTTTTATGTCAGTTTTCTACTACTTTCTGAATGTGTTTTACTTCCACCGAAAAACCGCACAACTCAAAGAAATGCAAATGCAAACACTTGTTAGTTAGTATATATTTAAAACCTCCAATTTAACTGAGTACCTTTTAGTTGTGAACCTATAATATGTGCCTGGCTTGTCCTGTTTGATGGGAATCTTTTCCCTCCCTGGTGGTAGGATGACACAGGTACAGGTTTATTGGGTTTGATTCCGAGCTTCACTGTATAGTAACCCTCAACCTCAAGTTTCTCATCAGTAAAACAGGAAAAATAACATCCACCTAATGGTGTTGATGTGAGAACTAAATGAGATGACATAAAGTGGCAAGCTCAGAGAATGGCATATTCAATAAATGTTAACAAATCAAGTGAGTCAATTTTGCGGAAACAGCCGTTTTTAATTACAGAATGTTGGGGGGAACATTTTTAAAAATTATGATCTGTGTGTAGATTTAGTAACATCTTGCCAAATTGAGGCCTTGCTAGGTCTGATATATAGAGGTTAATTATATAAAATTGTGATAGGTTCTTCTAAAATTTTAAATAAGATTTATTTATTTTAAATGGTTAAACATGCAAGTTTGTTACGGTGTCAGCAGTTCTCAAATATACCAGTAGGTAGCTTAGTCCTGGTCCAGAATTCCAGAAATCTGAATTATTGTGATATATTGTATATTTGAAAGCAATTACAATATATCAGAAATTTTATATAAAAATTATAATCTTCATGAATAACTTTATAACCATCATCAACTTTTTTCTTAAAGTTTGTCTCTTATGCAATAACTTTTCTTTTAATATTTGTCTCTTAATACTTATGCATAATCTCTTATGCATAGGGTAAAAATATTTAGCTATGAAATAACTCCAAATTGATGGATGTGCTGGTCAATTTACAATATCCTATCTAAGAAAAGTGATATGCAAATTGACTGTTACTCCAACACATGATAGATGCCCCATGTGATCAAAGATGGCTACCTCCATGTGGACACAAGATGGCCTCCACAAGATGGCCAGCAGGGGAGGACAGTTGGGAGGGGCCAGACCTGCAAGGGAGGGCAGTTGAGGGCAATCAAGCCTGCATGGGAGGACAGTTAGGGGTAACCAGGCCAGCAGAGGAGGGAAGTTGGAGGTGACTGGGCCTGCAGGGAAGGGCAGTTGAGGGGGACCCAGGCCTGCAGGAGAGAGCAGTTGGAGGGACCAGGCCTGCAGGGAAGGAAGTTAGGGGTGACCAGACCTGCAGGAGAGGGCAGTTAGGGGCAATTAGGCTGGCAGGAAGGAGAGTGGTTAGGGAGTGATGAGGCTGGCAGGCAGAAGTGGTTAGGGGCAATCAGGAAGGCAATCAGGCGAGCAATAGGGAGCCAGCAGTTCTGGATTGTGAGAGGGATGTCCAACTGCCCATTTAAATGGACAGTTGGACATCCCTCAAGGCGTCCCATCTTGGAAAGGGTGCAGGCGGGACTGAGGGACACGTCCCCCTGTCCCCGTGCATGAATTTTGTGCACCAGGCCTCTTACTCTATATATTTAAAAGCCTAAGTGACCAGCTGACCAGCCAGTAGCTATGACACCCAATGGCCACCAGGGGGCAGATGCTTCGACCAGTAGCTATGATGTGCACTGACCATCAGGGGGCAGATGCTCAATGCAAGAGCTGCTGAGCTGTGGCAACTTGGCAGCTGCAGTTCTCGGGTGGCGCACCTGAAACCAGAGTGGAGGGAGCCCAGTTCTGGGATGCATCACCCAAGAAGCATTCTTCTGCAATCCAGGACCCCTCAGGGGATATCAGAGAGCCAGTTTCAGCCCAATTCTATAGGCCAGGCCGAGGGACACCACTGGTGCACAAACTTGTGCACTGGGCATCTAGCATATAAATATTGAATCATCATGTTATACACCTGAAACTAACATAATGTTATATATCAATTATATCTCAATTAAAAAACAATTTATGTGATGTTATTTTAGTACCAACCTATCTTCAGAAATGGTTTTCTTATTTTTTTTTTTTATCTTATGTTCTTTTTTGCAGGAGCTGACCAGTGCTTTAGTGCATATACGACTGCATCTTTTCATTCAGATCTTTACGCTTGCATTCTTCCCAGCAGCAATGTGGCTTTTTCTTCAGCTTTTATCAATCACACCAATCAATGAATGGCTTTTAAAAGGGTATGTTTAAATATTTTGAAGAGTCTACTTTTTAATTAATTAATTAATTATTTATTTTTTAAATTGTTACAAAAACACTTTTAACATTATTATTATCCTTCATCTTAAGGTTCTTGGAATTTAAAGAGGTTGTGAATTTAAAAGAGTTCTGTTTCTGGGAATTTAAAAGAGTTGTGTTGGGAGAAAATTAGAAGGAACTAGAGGATGTAATATCTGTATGTATGTATAAATACAGGCTGTCAATTGGGTGCTTTAACTTATGTGATTTATCTTACCAAATGTACAGAGACAATGGCTTTAAAAATAGAAAAGAAAAAATATATTCAGGGGACAAACATTTACTTTTTCATTTGTTCTGTTTTATATTTGATTGGGTAGTTGATTTAACAATAGATTTTTATTAGAATCTTTTCTTCCATTAAAAATGTTGTCATATTTATTTAAAAGATTTGATGATTTAAAAAATATTTATTTGAATTGGTTTAGAACTCACTTTATGTTAGTTAGCATCATTGTATAATAGTTAAAACATTGGACTTAAAGGCCGAAGATTGCATTCTGACCCTGTCCCTTACTTGCTATGTGACTTTGAGGAAAGGCATTTCATAGTTTTGAACCTCAGTTTCCCAGTTCATAAAATGAAGATAATCATGCTTTTACTGCCTTTAACAGTATCGGGGAAATCATTTATTTAGCTCTTGCTACTTGCCAGGAATTATAGATACTGGAAAACCAACACTGAACAAAATGGGGCAAGAGTGAGTTTTGCACATTGAAGAGACTTTGGATGTGATTGTTAGTAAACAAGTAAATAGATGATTAAGATAGAAATAAGTGATGCAGAATAAAGCACTATGATATCGTTAAGTGGTTGGGTACACAGGCCTGGTGATTAATTTAGATTGCAGAGTTCATGGGGCAGAGTGTTCTAGGCAAAGGAAACAGAACGTTCAAAGGCTCCAAGGCAGGAATAACCCTGGTGTGTTTGAGGGTCAGGAAAGTTACCATGGTAGCCAGAGCCTACTGACACAGAGGAGGAATCCTGTGACTTGGGGTTGGAAAGAAACCAGTCGCTCAGCATTGTAGGCCATGGTAAAGCATTCAGAGTTCATTCTGAACAGTACAGAAAACCACCAGAGGGAATTAAATGAGAACATAGTGTTGTCTGATTTATATGTGCAAATGATTCTCTTGGCTAAACAGCGCAGTAGGGAGAAATGGATGTGTAAAGGATATATTTTAAAGTTGGAGTTCTCAGAATCCCTGGATGGATAGGATATGGAGAGAGGAGAACAAGAGGGAATCAAGGATGACTTCTGGATTTTGAGTATGAGCCACTGAGTAATTGGTGACATCCTTTACTTAGCTGGAGATAAGTGAGTTAGAGCAAAAGGGAAAAAATCAGGAGGGCTGTTGTGGCCAGATTGAGTTTGAGAGAGTGAACATAAAATTTTGCTGAAAAGCATAGAATCTCACATAAATACAATGACATCATTTTAGAGCAACAATGTATGAGGTGGGCAAAGTAGTTTGCAGTTGTCATACAAATAAATAATACAAAATTAATAAATAATAATCAACAATAAACTCACATACTAAAACTGAAAACCTACTTTTGCCCAAATCTGTATAATGCATATTAAGAACCAATAGTTATGAAGTATTTGCACTCAAGAAATAGGAAGATATTAACTCAGATTGCCTGTATTAAAGGAACTTCCAATTTAGTTCATGTGTAGGACATACATTATATATATAATAGTGACCAACTAAATGTGGCAGCATATGATTTGTCAGATGAGTGGTGTAATCAGTTAAGGATAAGAGGGTTCAACAAGGATTGTGTACTCCTAAAGCAGAGATTTCAAATATGAGACATTAATGGAGGAAAGATTAAAAGCTTCTTTTCTTCCTCCTTTCCAATTTGTATGCCTTTTATTTCTTCTTCTTATCTAATCACTATGGCTAGGACTTCCAGTACAATGTTAATAAGAGTGGTGAAAGACATCCCTGTCTCATTTCTGTTCCTAAGGGAAACAGTTTTAGTTTTTTGCCCATTGAGTATGATATTGGCTATAGGTTTGAATATATAGCCTTTATTGCTGTTTGACCCAATGATTCCACTTCTGGGAATATATCCTAAGAATGTTGAAACACCAATCAGAAAGAATATATGCATCATGAGATGAAAGTTTTGAGAATTGCTGTTTTGTAGAAAGGAATAAACACATGTAAGCTAGTGTTTTGTTAAATATTTTTGAACTTTGGAAGTGGTTTTAAGTTTTATTTTTTTCTAAAGACTTTCTACCAAAAAAATGTAAGGAAAAGATACCTGAAATAAGATTCTGGTTAAATTATACACATTTTGGTTATCTTTCAATGACTACACTTACTCTAACTTGACTGTTTTTTAAAATTATATAATAAAAGCTTTAATAATTTTAAGAATAAAGTCACCAAAAACTATGAATGAAATGAGAACTGCCCCAGGCACTTGCAGTATCTTTTAAGCCATATTGCCTCTCATAGAATTGTCTGAACTCAATAGGGCATGTGCATCAATAATCACTCTTCTGGTCCTAACTGGTTTGGCTCAGTGGATAGTGCGTTGGCCTGTGGACTCAAGGGTCCCAGGTTCGATTTCAGTCAAGGACATGTACCTTGGTTGCGGGCACATCCTCAATAGGTGGTGTGCAAGAGGCAGCTGATTGATGTTTCTCTCCCATTGATGTTTCTAACTCTCTAACCCTCTTCCTTCCTCTCTGTAACAAATCAATAAAATATATATATAAAACAATAAAAAAAATCACTCTTCTGTTTTCATTTACGCAGCTCTGCAATATTAGAATGAATGTAGTAAAAACTATTTGTGATTGAAAAATGCTATTTATAATTACACTTTCTTTATTTTTCAGTTTGCAAACTGTGGGTTGCATGCCTCCCCCTGTGTCTTCTGCAGTGATTTTAACCAAGGCAGTCGGTGGAAATGAGGTGAGTCAAAGGACTAACTGTTTAAACAGAAATGGGTGCTGTGCTTCTTTGTATATACTATTTTATAAGAGTCATGTAGCAGAAAACACATAACCATAGCAGCTTATGAAAGAAGCAAGTTATTTATGTATTACGATGATGCTGAAATTGATGACAATGAGCAGAATTTGGGATTTCAAAGGAGGTGAATAAAATAGGGCTGGTGATTTCTCTACTTCAGTGGGAAAGGAATTCAAGGAAAGGGACTTTTCATCCAAGACTCACAAACTGAGGACACGGGGTATGGCCATTCCTTAATTCTTTTTTTTTTAAATTTAATAAAGCTTTATTGTTCAGATTATTACAATTGTTCCTCTTTTTTCTTCTCGTAGCTCCTTTCCACCCAGTTCCCACCCCACCCTCTCTCCTTATCCATAGGTATACAATATTTGTCTTGTCTCTCCCTGTACACTCCTCACCCCTTTCCCCCTGAGAATTGTCAGTCCACTCCCTTTCTATGCCCCTGATTCTATTATATTCACCAGTTATTTTGTTCATTAGATTTTTAATTCACTTGATTTTTAGATTCACTTGTTGATAGATATGTATTTGTTGTTCATAATTTTTATCTTTACCTTTTTCTTCCTCTTCCTCTTCTTAAAGAATACCTTTCAGCATTTCATATAAATACTGGTTTGGTGTTGAGGAACTTCTTTAATTTTTTCTTATCTTTGAAACTCTTTATCTGACCTTCAATTCTGACTTATAGCATTGCTGGGTAGAGTAATCTTGGTTGTAGTTTCTTGATATTCGTCACTTTGAATATTTCTTGCCAATCCTTATTGTTCAGTTTATTACACATGTTCCTCTTCCCCCCCCCCCATAGCTCCTCTCCACCTAATCCCCCCCAACCCCCCCCACATGCCCTTTATCCCTCGCCACTGTCCTCATCCATAGGTGTAAGATTTTTGTCCAATCTCTTCCCGCACCCCTCACATTTCCTCCCCACCCTCCCGAGAATTGTCGGTCCATTCTTTTTCTATACCCCTGATTATATTTACCAGTTTATTCTGTTCATCAGATTTTTTATTCACTTGATTTGTATTCTTTTATTTATTTATTTATTTTCAGCATTTAAAAAATTTTTTTATTGTATTACATGTATACATATCTTCCCATTTCCCCCCATCTCCCCAGGCATACCCCAACCCCCTAGTGTCTTGTGTTCATTGGTTATGCTTATATGCATGCACACAAGTCCTTTGGTTCATCTCTTATCTACTCCACCTCTCCTTAATCTTCCTGCTGTTATTTGACAGTCTGTTTGATGCTTTACTGCCTCTGTATCTATCCTTTTGTTCATCAGTTTATAATGTTCTTTATTATCCACAAATGAGTGATGTCTTGTGTTGTTTCTCCTAAATTGACTGGCTTATTTCACTTAGCATAAGGCTCTCCAGTTCCATTATTCACTTGATTTTTAGATTCACTTGTTAATAGGTATGTATTTATTATCACTTTGTTGTTCATAATTTTTATCTTTACCTTTTTATTCTTCTTCCTCTTCTTAAAGAATACCCTTCAGCATTTAATGTAATCCTGGTTTGGTGGTGAGGAACTCCTTTAGTTTTTTCTTGTCAGTGAAGCTCTTTATCTGACCTTCAATTCTGATTGATAGCTTTGCTGGGTAGAGTAATCTTGGTTGTAGGTTCTTAATATTCATCACTTTGAATATTTGAATTCTTGCCACTCCCTTCTGGCCTGTGTAGTTTCTGTTGAGAAATCAGCTGACAGTCGTATGGGTGCTCCCCTGTAGGTAACTAACTGTTTTTCTCTTGCTGCTTTTAAGATTCTCTCTTTGTCTTTTGCCCTTGGCATTTTAATTAGGCTGTGTCTTGGTATGGTCCTCTTTGGATTCTTTTTGTTTTGGGGTTCTCTGTTCTTCCTGGACCTATAAATCTATTTTTTTCACCAGGTGTGGGAAGTTTTCAGTCATTATTTCTTCAAATAGGTTTTTAGTATCTTGCTCTCTCTCTTCTTCTGGCACCCCCATAATTCTGAGGTTGGTATGCTCGAAGTTGTCCCAGAGGCTTCTTACACTATCTTCACATTTTTGGACTCCTTTTTCTTTTTGTTTTTTTCTGGTTTGGTGTTTTTTGCTTCCTCATATTTCAAATCTTTGGTTTGATTCTTGCTGTCCTTTAGTCTGCTGTTGGATTTCTGTATATTATTCTTTATTTCAGACAGTGTATGCTTAATTTCTGAATGGTCCTTTTCCTTTTTTTTTTTTTTTGGGGCACTCTCATTAAGATCCTTGAAGGTCTCACTAAGTTTCTCAGAGGTCTCACTAAGTTTCTCGGCTGTTTGTAGAAGATTCTTGAGTAACCTTATAAATGTGGTTTTGCACTCTATGTCCAGTAGTTTGCTTTCCTCCTTTTCTTTCATTTGTGACATGTTTCTTGGTCCGTGCATTTTGGCTGCTTCCCTGTGTTGATGGAGTGCCTTTGTGTGCTAGTTGTTCTTTATGGCCCAGTAGCTCCACCTCTCTAATCACCTGGGGTGGAAACTCTTGGTGCACTCTTTGTGTGCTGGGTACACAGTCTTGTTGTAGGTAAGCCTTGATTGCTAGGGAGGTATCAGTCTGGTGATAACTAAGAATGCCAAAATCTCAATGGCTACTGGTATAGGTTTATTTCTTGTTCATAGTACATGTCCCATGCGGGTCAGTTGGAAATCTTTGCTCTCCAGGAAGCTTGGTTAAAGGAGTCTGCATTTGTAGGGAACACAGAGCATTTATAGTTGTCACAGCAGGGAAAGAGAGAGATTGGAGAATCACCAGTGGGCTTTTCACTGTCCAGGCTGGAAGGGGTACATGGCACTTCTGCTCATGTACCCCTTAAATTGGCCAGAACAAGTCATATAGCTTCCCCATGTGTTGCCATTGATGTGCCCAGAATAAGAAAAGAACTGGATGTTGGTGAACACTCGTGATGTCATCCATATGGGTAAAGATCAGGAGTTTGTGTTTTATTAAGATACCTATTATATATCCAAATGAAAATGTCAATAAGCAATTACAGATACAGAGTTGAGAGTTTAAGACTAAACTGGAGATATAAATTAGGGAGTCATCAGTGATTAAATGGTATTTTAAGTTAAGATTGGAGAAGATCACCTGGGGATAGAGCATAGGTAGAAAAGAAACAGGTTCAAGGGCTGAGCTCTGGGACCTTCCATCATTAAGAGGTCATGACAGTGAGGACTAACCAGCAAAGGCAACATCCTATATAATAAAGAGGTAATATCCAAATTGATCCTCATGCTCTCGCTCAAAATGGCCACCCCCCCTGTGGTCAAAGATGGCTGCCATAGATAGTCAGCAGGGGAGGGCAGTTAGGGGTGACCAGGCTGGCAGGGGAAGGCAGTTAGGGGAAACCAGGCCTGCAGGGGAGGGCAGTTAGGGGTGATAAGGCTTGCAGGGGAGGGCAGTTGGGAGCGGGCACAAGGCCTGCAGGTGAGGGCAATTGAGGGTGACCAGGCCAGCAGGGGAGGGCAGTTAGGGGCGATCGGGCCAGTAGGGGCGCAGTTAGGTGTTGATTAGGCTGGCAGGGAAGTGGTTAGGGAGTGATCAGGCTGGCAGGCAGGTGAGCGGTTGGGAGCCAGCAATCTTGGATTGTGAGAGGGATGTCCCACTGCTGGTTTAGGCTCAAACCCTCCTGAGGGGTCCCAGATTGGAGAGGGTGCAGGCTGGGCTGAGGGACATCCCCCAAGTGTATGAATTTCCCCTAATAGGAAACATAATTAGAGAAATGGAAAGTAAAACAAGAAATCATGGTATTCTGAAACCAGATGATGAAAATGTTTGAAGGAAGAGGGTATGATCATCTATGTCAAATTCTATTGATTAAGTGGTATAAGGTGAATTAAGAGAATTGACCATTAAATTAAGTTACATGGAAGTTACTTGTAACCTTGGCCAGAGTGGTTTCTGTGGAATATGGGGGCAAATGCTTGTTTGAAGTAAGGTTAAAGGGAAAACAGGAAAATGGAAGAGAGGAATTGGAGTTAAGAGTTATAATAGACATCATTTTGAGGTCTTTGCGATAAAGGGAATAGGAACTGAGGCTGTATTTAGATGGGATGTGGGGTTAAGATTTTTAAGAACAGAAATGACCCCATGTTTCTGTCATGTTGGGAACTGTACAGTAGAAAGGGAGCTGGATGACTTTTATTTTTCTCAGCAGCTGAGAGTTATGACAGGGTAAGTGCTATGAATGTTTGAGATGAGAGGAGAAATGTGCCATTACCGCCGAGCCGAGGAGGGTGGGTTAGCTGGATAGTATGGTAGCATTGCAGGCAGCACTGAGGACCCGGCTGAGATTTAGTCATTCATTTAAAGGGAAGCCAGGCATCACGGTTGTGTGTGTTTCCTTAGCCATATTTAGCTTTTTGGTGTAGGAATAGAATTGGCAGATAGTTGGAAACTCAGCGTTTCATTATTCCAGCTAATTCACCTAATAATTAGTGAGATACAGGAGTTATAGGAGTCAGACTGATTTCTGCTTTGATTTTTTATCACCTTGAAATAATTTGAGGAAAGGGTTTCTTTTTGAATATAAGAGACTGATGTTAAGGGTTTAAATGTGTCATTTGTCTCTTTCATTCTAATGTGATTACCTTAAGAGCCATAGGGCCGAAAAACCTCTTTGTTCTCAAATGACTTTTGGCAGAAGTTCAAAGTTCACTTATTTTCTTGTCATTAATATATAGCAATAAAAAGTATATTTATATGTTCATTCTTCAGTAGGTATTTAACTTGTTTACATTAATGTATGCTAAAAAGGTTGAGTTTACAAACATTTCCTTTGTTTTGTAATATCATTGGTGTAGTTCTTTAAATGTGTGTATGGTGAGTCTTCATGACTATCAAGCACTGAGGAATAAGATGCAATTTTTCACAAATATTGAAAATTGAGCTTCAGAAATGAAGCTTGTGAAGTCCAGTTTGGCTGTATCTTCTGATGTGCAATGAATAGACTCTCGTACTTATGTCAGTTTATGGAAGAAAATGATTAGCAAATAAAAATAGTAAGTTTAAGTTTAATGTTTTTCTACAGTAATGTTACAAAGTAACTGAATATAACTTTTTGCTGAAGTAAATTTAAGGGAAGATTAATCTAGTCCAGTGGTCGGCAGACTCATTAGTCAACAGAGCCAGATATCACCAGTACAATGACTGAAATTTCTTTTGAGAGCCAAATTTTTTAAACTTAAACTTCTAAAGCCATTTCTTCAAAATAGACTTGCTCCGACCGTGTTATTTTGTGGAAGAGCCACACTCAATGGGCCAAAGAGCCGCATGTGGCTTGCAAGCCGCAGTTTGCCTATCACAGACCTAGTCTATGGATGAAAAGTGAGTTTATTGGTGCATGTAAATGAAAAGGTCCAAAAGCTGAATTCAGTGTCGGGTGCCATTGGGTGAGGGTTCTGAATCTACATCTCTGTGATTCACTGTTCTGTCTCCATGCAGCAGCTTTGTTCCTACGAAGGTTTCAACAAGGTAGGAAAATTGCTGGGTGCATTTCCATATCTTTTCAAACTGACTAGTCTCTGCAGTGTTTATGGCATGTAAGAAACATTTTTTTTATTACTGCCCTTTGTCTTATAAAACTTCTTAACATGTAGTTTATGCTCTCATATATTTACATATACATCTTTAGTATATATACATGTTTGGTATATGTTCTCATGTATACAAGAACATCTGCGATTATGTAGCATATTTGTGCTTTAATGATTTCGGGGGATGTATTCAGACACAATAGTGTCATTTGAAATGATTCTCTTGGTTTTATTTTGCACAGTTGTATATAACTTAGGAAGAGATTTTTTTCTGTTACTAATATGCCTTCCATTTAAAGTGTTTTTTTATTTGTTTGTTTGTTTGTTTTCATAAAACTATTGATTACCGAAAGGTTTTTGTCATGGGTGGGAAGTGACTGCATCCTTTAAACTCACAGCTTGTACTTTGGCTAGACATAGCCTTATTACCTTTTGTTGAAGTTATAAAACAATTTCTGTTTTAATAACTTGGGTATTTTTGTTTCAGAGAGCCAACAGAATTTATAGTAACTTCTAATTACCTGCAGAAGGAACTCAATGTACATGCATAACAATGCAGGCGCTGGGATGCTAGCATATGCTTTAGGTATTAAAATGAGACTGTTAAGGGTGTAGCTGACTGGCAGACCTATTTTGTGGCTTTTTACTCTTATTTAACTATTGGAAACATAGCTAGATTCTTTTGTTTTGAGTGTTATTTTTTATTCCGGTGTTTTAAATGTAACTTTTCAAAAGTATGATGTGATGGATGAACATGTAGAGAGAAAGAGAAAAAGAGACGGGGGGTGGGGTGGTTAGTTCCTTTTTTTTTCTGTACTTTTTCTTAAAAAAATAAAACAGTGACCAATTCTATTTAAATTGAACCAGAGTCCCTAGTTTATGGTGGGGAAGGCTGAGAAGAGGGAGACAGGATGTGGCTGCAGCAGGTTCTTTCTCTTCATATCTGGTAGGCAATTCAGATGAGAGATGTGGAGTGTGGGAGGTCTCAGAGGACAAAGGAGTCCCCAAATGGTATATATGGATACATGCTCTCTCTCAGGGCCGCAACTTGGCCCTCAGGAGCTGGGGTTCTACTTGCCCTGTGAAACCTTCTGGCAGTGAAGACTTCACCTCCTACATCCTGGTCTTCCATTCAAGAAGGTACTAGAGCCTTTGCCATCCCTGCTCCTTCCTAGAACTTCCCAGGTCTCCTTCTCCTTTCTTAAATATTCAAAAAAGTAATAAGACTTGGTGAACCCTAATTTTACTTCTAAATATAAGAAAGTAGATAGGTAAAAATGTTTTCTATTTTATTACAACATTAGAGGCCCAGTGCATGAAATTTGTACACGGGAAGGGGAGCCGCCCTCAGCCTAGCCTGCACCCCCTCCAATCTGGGATACCTCTTTCAATCCAGGACCACCGGCTCCTAACTGCTCACCTGCCTGCCTGCCTGATTGCCCCTAACCTCTTTCCCTAGCTGGCCTGATTGCACCTAACTACTCTCCCCTGCTGGCCTGATTGCCCCTAACCACCACTACTTCGGATAAAGGGCCCCTGCCACTGTGGCTTTTTCCGGAAGGACATCTGGTCTAATTAGCATATTACCCTTTTATTAGTATAGATGGGAGATATAGGATTAGCTCTTATTCTTCCTTTGAAACTACATTTGTTTGGTTTAAATTTCTGTTCCAAATGTAAAGTTCAGTGCTAAAAACTACAATTTCCCCTCTCCGCAATGTCTTACAGAAGTTTAAAACCTAATGACACTTGCCAAGGAAATCGTTGTATTAAAATTCAAGTACAGTGGTACCTCGAGATATGAGTTTAATTTGTTCCGTAACCTTGAGGCGTGGGAAACTATGAGACGCTCGAGTTGTGATAAACTGGTGGGTTGTGTGCAGCCGGCCGATCCACGCGATTATTCCTATCTCAAATGTTGCTTGTATTTCAAAGCAAAAATCTCTCACTCAATGGCTTGTATCTCAAAAATCTCGTATGTTAGGGCACTCGTATCTCGAGGTACCACTGTATTTAGTAACTTCTGCCTTGTGGTCACTACGACAGAGATTCCTTTTATAAAAGAAGGTTATTTTTTAAGAAATGGGAAAATCATTTTCCACAGTTTGGAGAGAAGGTGCTATGTAGTTTTAATGCTGCTGTTATAGAGATATTTCATTTTTCTATCACTTAAGCTGGTATTTAATGAAAAAAACAAGAAAGGTAGGATTTGGGAAAAGATGTGTCATCTTCTTTAACTTAAGTAGTTCTCTTTTATTTGCAAGCGGAGATAGCGAAGGATTCAGCTAAAAGCCATTGCCTAAAAATAACCTTATTACCTATTGTTGAAGTTACAAAACAATTTCTGTTTATATAACTTGGGTATTTTTGTCAGTATGAGTTCTTAATTCTCAGGTAAAGTTGCAAAGCTGTATAGCTTTGTATTTGCTTTCAAATATCTGAAGGAAAAAAGAAAGAAAAGTATTAAGAATCAGGATAGATATAAATCAGGGCAAGTTAGGAAGATGTCTCCTGTCATATCTGAGAATAATGTTTAAGCCAAGCTCTATGTTATCTGTGTTTGAGGCTGAGCCTGGTAATTTGAACCATGAAAATAAGGCACTTTGAGCACTAATACAGCATACTGATTATAGGCGTGTTATATATCCTGGCTTATTTTTTTGTTTCTCAAAATGGATTCCACATATCACCTCCACTGGCATTACCTGAGATGATTAGGGGAAAATTCTATCTTCACCTTAGACCCATTGAATTAGAATGTGTGATGAATGGGCCTCAATATTCTACTTTTTAAAAACTCATGAAAAAAAAAAAAAAAGATCTTTAGCCAAACCGGTGTTACTCAATAGTTGAGCCTTGACCCATGAACCAAGAGGTCATCTGTTTGATTCCCAGTGAAGGCACATGTCTGGGTTGTGGGCTCAGTCCCCAGTGGGAGGTGTGCAGAAGGCAGCATATTGATGTTTCTAATCTCATTGATGTTCTGCTCTCTTTCTCTTCCTCTCTCTCTAAAATCAATAAACATATTTAAAAAAACAGATCTTTAAAAGGTATTTATAATCCATATATTAGTATGTAGTTTAAAGCATAATAATAATAAACATCACTGTGCTCCATCTTGCTTTAGAAATAGAATGTGATACTTTACCTATAGTTAAGCACCCACTTTGTGTAGGCATCATTTCCTACCAGAAAAAATAATTAAATCCTATGTAATAAAAGAGTACCTCTGCTACACCCACAAGCCACGCCCACCAGTCAATCAGAGCGAGTATGCAAATTAACCCAACCAAGATGGTTACGGCCACAGAGAGAGGAAGGAAGCTTGGGTTGCCCCTGGCGATGGAGGAAACCAAGCTTTTTGCACTCCTTGGCCAATCCAATTTGTTGCTTAAGGCAACAAAGTTTTAATGGCTGTGTGAGCAGAAGGCTTGGTTCTACTCCAGGCTACAAAGTTTCAATTGTAGAAGATAAATAAGTCCCAGATACCAGGGCCTCCACTTGGGTCACCGGGGAAGTGTGGCCAGCCTGCAAATACCACAGGCTCCTTGCCCAGGCCACCCCACACCCCAAGGGAAGACCCACCCTGATCCAGGAGAACACCACCCTGATCCAGGACACATTTCAGGGCAAACCAGCTGGCCTCCACCCATTCACCAGGCCTCTATCCTATCTAATAAAGAATAATATGCAGATTGACCATCACTCCAACACACAAGATGACTGCCCCCATGTGGTGAAAAGAACCTGCCTCCCTGTGGACACAAGATGGCCACCACAAGATGGCTAGCATAGGAGGGCATTTGGGAGGAACCAGGCCTGCAAGGGAGGTCTGTTGTGGACGATCAGGCCAGCAGTGGAGGGCAGTTAGGAGTGACCAGGCCAGCAGAGGAGGAAGTTGGGGGTGACCAGGCCTGCAGGGAAGAGAAGTTGGGGGGGACCCAGGCCTACAGGGGAGGGTAGTTAGGGGTGACCAGGCCTGCAGGGGAGCAGTTAGGCATCAATCAGGCTGGCAGGGGAGTGGTTAGAGGATGTTCAGGCTGGCAGGCAGAAGCGGTTAGGGGCAATCAGGAAGGCAGGCAGGTGAGCAGTTGGGAGCCAGAAGTCCTCAATTGTGAGAGGGATGTCT
>PVJN01019754.1:0-36962 GCA_004026805.1 Lasiurus borealis
TATTTCACCAGCCATTGAGCTGTCCTGGCCCTACCCCAAGTTGGGCAGAAATGTGCTAAGTTCATTGAGCTCTGGCTAGGTTGTAGATTATTGAAAAAATAAATATTAGGATTGTTATAAGCTAAGTTTTTTTTGTAGTTATTTGTACAGCTATAGTAACTGTAACCATTAGGTAGCTTCTTCAAATAAATTGGATAAAAGCCAAATCACTTTTCTTACAAACACCAAGTTAGCCAAGTATTTAACATTTTATGCTTTCCCACCTGCCATTAGAATTCTTAAGCAAATAGAAATTGTTATTTGGGATTAGCATTATAATATGATCAAGATCAAGATTGTTTTCTAACAATGATAAGAAGATAATTTTGAAGAAAGTGTAAGATATTTTTCAAGCCACTTTCAAACATTTGGACTAAAATATTTTCATTTCCCTGCAATTGCTTTTATTTTTAAGACTATTATTTTTAGAGATGTCCTAAATTCACAGCAAAATTGAGAGGAATGTACAGAGGATACCCATAAACGCTCTGTCCTCACTAATGCATCCTTAAATAGGGTGATCATGTTTGTTACCAATGCTGAATTTATGGCACTTCGTAATCCCCCATGCTCCCTACTTTACCTTCAGGTTCACATTGGGTGTTGCATATTCCATGGGTTTGGACGAATGTTCTGACATATATCTGTCGTTATAGTATCATGCAGGGTATCTTCACTGCCCTAAAAATCCTCTGTGCTCTGCCTCTTCATCCTCCACATAACTTAACTCCCCAGCTCTGGAAACCTCTGATCTGTTTACTGTCTCCAGAGTTTTGTTGTTTCCAGAATCTTGCATAGTTGGAATCATAATATATATAGTACTTTCAGATAGTTCTTTTAAATTAATAATATACATTTAAGGCTCCTCCATGTCTTTTCATGACTTGATTGCTCATTTCCTTTTAGCACTGAGTAATATTCCATTGTCTGAATGTATCAAAGTTTTTTTATCTACTAAAGGACATCTTGGTTAATTCCAAGTTTTGGCAATTATGAATAAAACTGTGTGTAGGTTTTTGTGTGAACATAATTTTTAACTCTGTTGAGTGAAGGAATGTGATTGCTAGATTATATAGTAAAAGTATGTTTAGTTTCGTAAGAAACCACAAGACTCTTCCAAAGTGACTGTACCATTTTGCTTTTTGATCTGTAGGAAAAAACAGTTCTTTTTGCTGTATAGCCACATCATTATTTGCTGTTGTCAGTGTTCTGGAATTTGAGCATTCTAAGAGGTGTAAACTAGTATTGCATTCTTGTTTCAATTTGCATTTCTCTGATACCTTATGAAGTGGAGCATCTTTTCATATGCTTATTTGCCACCTGTACATCTTTTCTTGGTAAGGTGTTTATTAAGTTATTTGGTCCATTTTGTAATGGAGATTTTGTTTTCTTATTATTGAACTAGAGGCCTGGTGCATGAATTCATGCATGAATAGAGTCCCACTGGGTGGCCTGCAGGGATCAGGTCAAAACCCACAGTCCAAAGCCACCTGCAGCTCCCACCTGCTGCTCCCACTCATCCCAGCCCCAGTGTGCCTGCTGCAGCCTTGAGCCCAGTCAGTCTTAATTGGGAGAGGCTTGGACTGCCACAGCAGAGCTTACCAGCCATGAGCCTTGCATTTGGTGCCCTTCCAAGGGGAGTGGCCTGCAGGACTGGGCTGAAACCAGTTCTCCAACATCCCCTGAGGGGTTCTGGATTGTGAGAGGGCTCAGGCCAGGCTGAAGAACTCTGCCAATGCACCATCGGGCTGGAGAGGGACCATGGGAGGGCTCCAGGTTATGTACATCCCATCTCACTCAGTCCCAATTGGCCAGACCCCAGCAGCAAGCTAATCTACTGGTCAGATCATCTGCCCCCTGATGGTTAATATACATCATAGCGAGCATTTGAGCAGCCTTACACATCATTAGCATATTATGTTTTGATTGGTTGTTTTGTTGTTCTGCTGTTCAGTCTATTTGCATATTACCCTTTTATTATATAAGACTTTAAGAATTCTTTGCATGTTTTGGATAAAAGTACTTTATCAGAACATTTTTTGGAAATATTTCTCACAGGCTCTTCCTTGTCTCCTTATTCATTTGCTATTGTCTTTCACAGAGCAGAAGTTGGGGTGATGAACACATTAAACAGTGTACAGATGATGTGTTATAGAATTGTGCAACTGAAATCTGTATAATTATGTTAACCAGTGTCACCCAAATACATTCAATACAAACTGTAAAATAAAAATATTTAATTTTAATAACACCTAGTTTATCCATTAATTTTTGCATGGATCATGTATATCTAAAAAGTCATCACCATACCTAAGAATATAAAAGTCTTCTCCTATGTTAATTTTAGAAGTTTTATTTTTTACATTTAGGTTTGTAATCTATTTTAAGTTAGTTTTTGTGAAGGGACTATATCTCAATTTTTTTTTATGAGGACATCCAGTTATTAAAGCATATTTGTTGAAAAGCCTGTCTTTGCTTCACTGTATTGCCTTTTCTCTTTTGTCAACAATTGACTGTTGTTTTTTTTTTGGATCTATTTGTGGGCTCTTCTATTCCTATCTAATAAAAGAGTAATATGCAAATTAACCCAACCAAGATAGCTACAGTCATGGAGAGAGCAGGAGGCTTGGGTTTTCCCTGGCAATGGAGGAAGCTAAGATTTCTGTCTTCCCTGGTGTGCCCAGGCCTCCACTCAAGGCTACAAAGTTTCAATTGTAGAAGATAAATAAATCCCAACAAAAATGGTGGCAGCCACAGAGCTTGAGAGACCAGGAGGCTTGAGTTGCCCCTGGCGAGGGAGGAAGCCAAGTTTCCACAGCCTTGGCCTCTACTTAAAGCTACAAAGTTTTAATTATAGAAGATAAATAAACCCCAATAAAAATAGCTGAGGCCATGGAGCAAGCAGAAGGCGTGGCTTCACTGAAGGCTACAAAGTTTTAATTATAGAAGATAAATAAATCCCAGATACCAGGGCCTCTGCTTGGGTCATCAAGAGCCATGGGCAGCCTACAAACCACCAGAGACCCCTCGCCCAGGCTGCCTCACACCTCAAGCGAACCCCTACCCTGATCTGGGACACCCTTCAGGGCCCCAAAACCAGCAGCTCCCACCCATGCACCAGGCCTCTATCCTCTCTAGTTCTATCTAATAAAAGAATAATATCCAAATTGACCACCACTCCAACACACAAGATGGCTGCCTCCATGTGGACAAAGATGACTGCCCCCATGTGAACACAAGATGGCCACCACAAGATGGCAAGCGGAGCAGAGCAGTTGGTATCTACCAGATATGCAAGGGAGGGCATTTGTGGGTGATCAAATGTTATTCTCAGAGTACTTATTATGCTAAAGTCATCCTTAGTAATTAATTAGCCTATAAATGCTTTTTCATGTTTCCAGGCTAATAAACCTGGACTTACCCTTGGACTTGTGCAAACAAATATTTTATAGGTTGAGTTGGACATAACTGACATCTTGACAATATTGAGCCTTATCCATAAACATGGAATATCTAATAGTAATACCATTTGTAATGAGTGTCCACCAAGTTAGAATTAAATCCCACCTAGAATATATAATACCTGGATAATCTATAATATCCTTTTCAGATATTTATTTACAAAAACATCTGAGGAATCAGAGCTTTTTGAAATCAATGTAAGAGATAATTATTTAAAAAATTACCCTTTAAATTTATGTTTAATGTAGTGTAGCATATAATTAACTTAAATAATTTATATGATTAAACAGAGTATAATAGTGTTCTGATACTAATTTTCAATTTCCATTGCTGCAAGTTAGAATCCATGTGTATTTAATGATCTTTCTCTTCTCTGGTTTGGATTTCTCTTCTTGAGTCAACCATGTTCTGGCAACCTTTGTCTGGTTAATATACTTCAGTTTTTTCAAGGCTGATGCTACATAAAAACTTTTTCAATGCCATTTTTGAATAAGAATTTTTCCCCAATATTATAACATGCCCCACCAGTCACTTATCAATCAGCTCAGGAATGTCACAGCCCTGCTCTCCACACTGACCAATTCTGTATCATTAGTCTTTTGCCCTCTGTGTGTCCGGTCTAAGCTGTAATGAAGTGATGAGGGTGCTTACCTCTTTTCCATTATACAAAATATTTGTATGATTAAGTTTTCAAAGTGAAAATAGGTACATTTTTTAGCAGAAACAAGACTGTTGTTATGCCTTCTGGTTAATTCTATTAAGGGCCCTCCTAAGCTGATCAGTTTATTTACATCCATTGTAACATGACTGGCATTTTAAGGTTTTGTGTGTCCTGGAAAATATCCCTTAAGATGATTATTAAAACATAATCCCAGGATGAGGTTAGTTGGACAACATTCTCCCTTGAAAATTCTTACTGCATGTTATGGAACTACAGCTCTGGGATCTGTAGTCAAGACACTAAAATGTTTCCGATTTAATTTGAGCTAGAAATTTATTTATTTTGTTTTTGCAAAATATGCATTAACCTCTTCAGAGACTTATCACCCAAGAGAAACATTGGGAATGCTGATACATGGTACTTCTAGATACGAGTTTAATTCATTCTGTAACCTTGAGGTGTGGGACACTATGAGACGCTCAAGTCGTGGTAAATTGGTGGGTCGTGTGCAGCAGGCCGATCCACACAATTACTCGTTTCTCAACTGTTGCTTGTATTTCAAAGCAAAAATCGCTTGCTCGATGGCTCATATCTCAAAAATCTCATATGTTAGGGCATTTGTATCTCGAGGTACAACTGTATAAGGTTTTAAGGTAAAAAGCCCTCCCATCAAGACTCCCATCTAAACAGCACAACATTCTTGAAGTGCATTCAGAGACAACCTAATTTTACAGAAAAAGAAGCTAATTTTTCAAGTAGTTAAGTAAAAGACAGGTTTCATGTGGCTGACATGTAGTTAACTACTCTGAATCCTGAAAGAAGTGATGATGTGATCTCATGTTTGTAAGAAACATGAATCTCATTTGTTCAAAAAGGAAAATACAGGGAGAATTCAAGATGGCGGCATAGATAAACACCTACACTGCTGCCTTGCACAACAATTTCAAAACTACAACTAAAAGACAGAACGGACATCATCTAGAACCACAGGAAAGCTGGCTGAGTGGAAATTCTACAACTAGAGGGAAAGAGAGGGGCTCACAGGGACCCAGAGGAGCTGCAAAAAGCTGAGGTACAGAGACGTGCACATGGAGAGAGTGGATGATGGCAAACCTGGCTGGCTTTCTCTGGCAGGAGAGAAACAGAGACTCTCAAAGGCATTGAACCCCTTATCCTACAACACTAAACCCCAGATCCACCCAAAACTCACATGGGGGGAGTTTGGACTGTGAAAAGGGAGAGGTGCATGGAAATTTAGGGGAGTCGCAAAAAATCAGAGGGCTGGTAGTGCGCACAGCAGTGCACACAGAGGACAGACTGCTGATTGTGCAGCTGGCTTTCGCAAGTGGGCTAGAGACAGACTCTCCCAACTGTGCCACTTCTGACTCCCCTAAGCCCCAGTTTTGGGTGAAAACCTGGGGACCCAGACTCTTGTGGTCCTGGAACACAGGGGAGCTGGAAAGGCAGTGGTCTAGAGGCACTGCGGGTGTGCACACAAGGACCGCTCCAGAAATTACCCAGTCATGTGAGACTCAGGGGCCATGGCGGGCAGGGCTGATTGGAAAGCAAGGCAGTTCTTTAAGCCCTGAGACTCCACCCATCCCAAGCTCAACAGAGAGTCTTCTGTGGTTTTGCAAGTCTGGTATCATAAGGCTGAATCCAACACAGAAGTTCTCCTGGCATAGTGAAAATGCAAAGACAAAGGAAGATATCACAAACAAAAGAAATGAAGGAAAACAAACAACTGGATATGGAGTTCAAAACCAAGCTTATAAGGTTTTTCAAGAATATCCTAGAAAAGTTGGATAAAGTTAGTGAAACCCAAGAGGAGATGAAAAAGAACCAACTAGAGATGGAAAAGGACCAACTAGAGATGGAAAAGGACCAAATAGAGATGGAAAATGTCCAACTAGAGATGAAAAAGGACCAACTAGAAATTAAACATACACTGACTGAAATAAAAAATATTATACAGAGTCCTAACAGCAGACTAGAGGAAGGCAAGAATCAAGTCAAAAATTTGAAATATATAGAAGTAGAAAACATTCAACTGGAAAAGCAAGAAGAAAAAAGAATCCAAAAATGCGAAGATAATGTAAGGAGCCTCTGGGACAGTTTCAAGCATACCAACATCAGAATTGTGGGGGTGCCAGAAGAAGAGAGAGAGCAAGATACTGAAAACCTATATGAAGAAATAATGACTGAAAACTTCCCACATCTGGTAAAAGAAATAGACTTACAAGGCCAGGAAGCACACAGAACCCCATATAAAAGGAATCCAAAGAGGACCACGCCAAGACACATCATCATTAAAATACCAAGAGCAAAATACAAAGAGAGAATATTAAAAGCAGCAAGAGAAAAACAGTTCATTACCTACAAGGGAGCTCCCATACTAATATCAGCTGATTTCTCAACAGAAAGGATGCAGGCCAGATGGGAGTGGCAAGAAATATTCAATGTGATGAATAGCAAGAACCTGCAACCAAGAATACTCTATCCAGTAAAGCTATCATTCAGAATTCAAGGGCAGATAAAGAGCTTCACAGATAAGAAAAAGCTAAAGGAGTTCATCAACTCCAAACCAGTACTATATGAAATGCTGAAAGGTAGTCTTTTAGAAGATGAAGAAGAAAAGGTAAAAGACAAAAAATTATGAACAACAAATACATATCTATCAACAAGTGAATCTAAAACTTAAGTGATTTAAAAATTTGATCAACAGAATAAACTGGTGAATATAATAGAATCAGGAGCACAGAAAGGGAGTGGACTGATAATTCTTAGGGGGAAAGGGGTGAGGGGTGTACAGGGAGAGACTGGACAAAAATCATACACCTATGGATGTCAATGGGAGGGAGGTAAGGGCAGAGGGAAGAGAGGGAGTTGGGTGGAGGGGAGCTATGGAGGGGACAAAAGAGAAACAAATGTAATAATCTTAATAATAAAGATTTAATTAAAAGAAAAAAAGGCAAAAAAAGAAAATACAATCTGTGTGTGCATGTATATGTGTGTGCATGTGCATGTTCTGGGTGCATAGGAACCCAACAAAGATTCTGCAAAGATATGGATAGTTGAACTCAATGTGTATTCTGTTGGTATGGTTAAGTTTACAAGATTAACCCCCCATGTCTGTTTTCAAAGAGCCTCTAATATCACTGAAGTCATTAAATTTTGTTGTCTGAGAAATAGAAGATCTGCTGGTTTAAGTACAAGCCCAGAAACACAGAACCTCTTGGTACTAATCCAGTACTCATACTACTTAAGAAACCTTAAGGATAAAACTCCTCTCAGTAATTTGGATGTCAATCAGAGAAAATAATCCAGTGGCTTCTTTCTATTTCATTTTCCTTTGTTATCTGAGACTATGGAGCCACATTGAATCCTGTGTCCTTTACTTAGGCAGTCCCAGTTGTTGGATACTGTCTGAATATCCATGACAAAAATTCTCTTTGTAAAAAGTAACTGCCAAAGGACCCTGTGATTTTAAAGGTTTTTCCATATCAATCAGCAAACAAAGTGCCCAACTTCCTGCTGCAGTTTATTAATAGCCTAAAATCTTGTTAAGTTGGAAATTTCCTCCATGTCATCTCTCTAGAGCTTCTCCTGATGAAACTTTAGCAATCCAATTGTCTTTTATGACTTTAAGAGATCTTTATCACAGCTTCATTGCTTTCATAACCAAAAGCTGTTCAGAGTGAAGCTATTTTACCCAAACACAAGTCTGACGAATATGCTTACATACCTATTATATAGAAATTTTAGCAGGGAGAATCATGTTTTCATTATTTCTAAACTGATTTGAATGATTCATAGAAATTGAAGACTGAAGATTTCTATCTTACTTGTTTTTATTCTTGAGGTGATAATGCACATTTATAAATGTGAGGATTTGTTTTAGAATCCAACTGAACCTCAAAAAAATCAGGTGAAATCCTGATTTAGTTTGACACTTGTGACTAGTTCTCTAATGTGGAGAAATGGAGAGTATTGTTAGGTGGTCTAGGATATCCTTATATTAAAGCAATGAGAAAATATGATCTGACAGCTATGTTTCAAAGAAAAGATTCTGTATTTTGATTAGGATGCTAACAAAGCCTGTATGTTAATACTAAACTGGATCAAAGGCTCCTGTGTAAACTATTAGCTCCTGAACCCTGCTGCCTGGGTACTACCTTCCATTTCCACTCACTGTTCTTGTTTAACAGTCTCTCCCTTCTCTTCATTTTTTAAAATATATTTATTTTGGGAGAGGGAGAGAGATAGGAACATCCATGATGAGAGAGAATCATTGATCAGCTTTCTCCTACATGCCCCCCAATGGAGATGGAGCCCACAACTCGGGCATGTGCCCTTGACTAGGACCCTTCAGTCTACAGGCTGATGCACTATCTACTGAGCCAAAGCAGCTAGGGCTCTCCCTTCTCTTCTATTCAAATTGACCTATGGGTTCATATAGAATTGACCCTTGAACAATAATGGCTTAGGCTGTATAAGTCCACTTATGAGCAGATTTTTTTCAGTAAGTACTTTTACAGTTTTCGGTATGCATTGGGAGCGATGTGCAGTGCCAACTGTATGTATTAATTTACACCATTTTATATAGGGGACTTGTGCACCACAAATTTTGCTTTCTGCTGGGATTCCTGAAACCAGGTGAGTATCCCTAAGCCCCCTGTGATTACAGGCCAACTATAACTAGGTTTAGAATGTGCTAGAAATGTTTAATGGTGTGTGGAAACAATCACACTGAGGAAATTGATTTGTTCAAAGTCACATGGTTATTAGGTAGCAGAACTAAAATAAAATCTATTAATTCTCAATTTAGCATCTTTCCAACTCTGCCATCCTTCCTTCCTGTGCTGATGAAACCAGGAAAGTGAGGGATAAAGGAGGGAGTGAGGAAGGAGTATAAGATTGCTGTGTAGCTTGAAAAACATGTTGACAATAAAGAGTTGCAGGAGCCCTAACCAGTTTGGCTCAGTGGATAGAGCATCTGCCTATGGACTCAAGGGTCCCAGGTTCGATTCCGGTAAAGGGCATGTACCTAGTGGGGAGTATGCAGGAGGCAGTTGATCAATCTTTCTTTCTCATCAATGTTTCTAACTCTCTATCCTTCTCCCTTCCTCTCTGTAAAAAATCAATAAAATATATTAAAAAAAAGAATTGCAGGAACTATGCATAATCTTTAGACTGTAAACACAAACACATTAGGATGATTTTAGAATATTAATTTGTATACTTTAAGTGGACACTCAAACTAAGTCTAATAGTTCATGTTTCCTTATCCACAAAAGTATAATTGAAAGAATTCTGAAAATAAAAATAATTTTGTCAATTTTTAAAAAACCACTAGATAATACCTAACTCATATTTAAAAAGACAGTTATAGTAATAACTTCCCCCTTAACGTGAATATTAAAACTTTTGCTATTTTAATATTAACATGTTTGGTTTTGAAGGTCTTACTACTTTTTTAAAATTTGAAAAATTCTAACTTTGCCCCAAAGGTTTTTTAAATAATTAATTAATTAATTATTTTTTTAAATTAAATTTTTATTATTCAGATTATTACATTTGTTTCTCTTTTTTCTCCTTTATAGCTTCCCTCCACCCAGCTCCCACCCCTCCCTCTACCCTTACCTCCCCCTCTATTGACCTCATTCATAGGTGTATGATTTTTGTTCAGTCTCTCCCTGCACCTTCTTCACCCCTTCCCTCCTGAGAATTATCAGTCCACTCCATTCCTGTGCTCCTGATTATATTATATTCACCAGTTTATTTTGTTGATCAAAATTTTAATTCACTTACTTTTTAGATTCACTTGTTGATAGATATGTATTTGTTGTTCATAATTTATTTTATCTTTTACCATTTTCTTCTTCCTCTTCTAAAAGAGTACCTTTCAGCATTTCATATAGTACTGGTTTGGAGTTGTTGAACTCCTTTAGCTTTTTCTTATCTGTGAAGCTCTTTATCTCCCCTTCAATTCTGAATGATTGCTTTGCTGGATGGAGTATTCTTGGTTATAGGTTCTTGCTATTCATCATGTTAAATATTTCTTGCCATTCCTGTCTGGCCTGCATCATTTCTGTTGAGAAATCAGCTGACAGTCGTATGGGTGCACCCTTGTAGGTAATGAACTGTTTTTCTCTTGTTGCTTTTAATATTCTCTCTTTGTCTTTTGCTCTTGGTATTTTAATTATGATGTGTCTTGGTGTAGTCCTCTTTGGATTCCTTTTATATGGGGTTCTGTGTGCTTCCTGGCCTTGTAAGTCTATTCTTTTACCAGATTTGGGAAGTTTTCAATCATTGTTTCTTTAAATCGTTTTTCAGTATCTTTCTCTCTCTCTTCTTCTGGCACCCCCACAATTCTGATGTTGGTACGCTTGAAACTGTCCCAGAGGCTGTTTACATTACCTTCACGTTTTTGGATTCTTTTTTCTTCTTGCTTATCTAGTTGAGTGTTTTCTGATTCTTTATATTTCAAATTTTTGACTTGATTCTTGCCTTCCTCTAGTCTGCTGTTAGGTCTCTGTATAATATTTTTTATTTCAGTCAGGGTATGTTTTATTTCTGGTTGGTGCTTTTTCATCTCTATTTGGTCTTTTTTCATCTCTTCTTGGGTCTCGCTAAATTTTTCCATCTTTTCTAGGATATTCTTGAAAAACCTTATAACCACGGTTTTGAACTCTATAGCTAGTAGTTTGTTTTCCTTCATTTCTTTTGTTTGTGATATCTTACTTTGTCTTTGCATTTTCACTATGCCAGGAGAACTTCTGTGTTGGATTCAGCCTTATGATACAAGTATTGCAAAACTGCAAAAGACAAGATTTCACCTGAGATAAGAGGG
Source organism: Lasiurus borealis (assembly GCA_004026805.1). NCBI lineage: Eukaryota > Metazoa > Chordata > Mammalia > Chiroptera > Vespertilionidae > Lasiurus > Lasiurus borealis. The sequence goes on from PVJN01019754.1 coordinate 11,016, forward strand.
AGGTGGATGTCTGCAGAGATCTGAAAGCTGCAGCTGGCGGAGGCACCCACCGAACAGCCGGGGACCCAGAGCAAGGCTCTACAGGTGGTGCGGACGCATTTGCGGCCGATTCAGAGATCCACACGGTGCACGGAAAGTTTGTTCCTTTCAATAAACGTAGGAGAGAGAACTACATAACCAGACAACTGGAGAAGAAAGACCATGGGCAGAAAAAGTAACAGCCCACATAAGACAGAAAGGCAGGTTTCATCAGAAAAGGAAGTAAACGAAATAGAAGCAGAAATAAGCCTGCCAGAGAAAGAGTTCAGAGAAATGATCATAAGGTGGATGAAAAGAATGGAAGACAAAATTGACAATTTGAGTAAGAGCCAAGAGGAAATGAAGAAGACCCAAGAGGAAATGAAGAAGTAGCAAGAAAAAATGCAGAAGAACCTAGAGGAGGTACAGAATAAAGAAGAAGTAATGAAAAATGACATCACTGCTATAAATAATTCAATAGAAACCATCAAAAGTAGACTAGAAAAAGGAGAGGACCGCAGCAGTGAGCTTGAAGACATTGTAGTAAAAAAAAACCCAAGTACAGCAGCTTCTAGAAAAAAAAGTTAAAAAGCAAGAGGAGAGCCTAAGGGAACTTTGGGATAACATGAAACAAAACAACATCCACATAATTGGAGTTCCAGAAAGAGTGGAAACTGTACAAGGATTAGAGAACAGGTTTGAAGAAATAATGACTGAAAATTTCCCCAGTATAGTAAAGAAAAAGTCCACACAAATCCAAGAAGGTCACAGAGTCCCAAGCAAAATGAACCCCAACAAACCGACACCAAGGCACATTATAATTAAATTGGCAAACACTGATGACAAAGTAAGAATCTTAAAAGCAGCCAGAGAGAAACAGAAAGTTACCTACAAAGGAACCCCCATAAGATTAGCTACTGACTTCTCAACAGAAACTCATCAGGCTAGAAGGGAATGGAATGAAATATACAAAATCATGCCAAGGAAGGGTCTGAATCCATGAATACTGTCCCCTGCAAGACTCTCAATCAAAATTGAAGGTGAAATCAGGAGCTTCACAGACAAAAAAGGACTAAGGGAATATATTACCACCAAACCAGCAATGCAAGAAATATTAAAGGGTCTGCTGTAATAAAAAGAAAGAGGAAGCAAAGAAGGAACTCGGGAGTAAGGACTAAATATGGCAACAGATAAGTACTTATCAATAATAACTTTAAATGTAAACGGATTAAATGCTCCAATCAAAAGACATAGGGTAACCAATTGGATAAGAAAACATGATCCATATGTCTGCTGTCTGCAAGAAACCCATCTCAGGAAAAGAGATGCACACAGATTGAGGGTCAAGGGATGGAAGATGGTATTTCAGGCAAATAGAAATGAAAAAAAAGCTGGGGTTGCAATACTCATATCTGACCAATTAGATGTCAAAGTGAAGGACATAATAATAGATAAAGAAGGCCACTTCATAATACTAAAGGGAACAATCCAACAAGAAGAAATAACTCTGATAAACATATATGCACCCAAAATAAGAGCACCTAAATACATAAAAAAACTGTTGGAGGATATTAAGGGAGACATTGACACCAATACAATCATAGTAAAGATTTTAATACACCACTGTCACCACTGGACAAATCCTCTAAACAAAAATCAGCAAAGAAACATCTATCCTAAATGACTTACTAGATCAGATGGAATTAATTGACATCTTCAGAACATTTCAACCCAAAGCAACAGAATATACATTCTTCTCTAGTGCACACGGGTCATTTTCAAAGATAGATCATATGTTGGGTCATAAGAAAAGTCTCTTCAAATTCAAGAAGATAGAAATCATATCAAGCATTTTCTCAGACCACAGTGGCATAAAACTGGAAATCAACTATAATAAAAACAGTAGAAAGAAATCAAACACCTGGAGACTAAACAGCATGCTATTAAACAATGACTGGGAAACCAGAGAGATAAAGGAACAAATAAACAACATCATGGCAACAAATGACAATGACAACACAACAATACAAAATTTATGGGACACAGTGAAAGCAGTCTTGAGAGGGACGTTCATAGCTCTACAAGCCTACAGCAAAAAACAGGAAACAATGGTAATAAATTACCTAAATCTACAACTCAAAGAGCTAGAATGAGAGCAATAAGAGAAGCCCAGTGTACTCAGAAGGAAGGAAATAGTGAAGATCAGAGCTGAGATAAACATCTTGGAGACCAAAGAAAGAATTCAAAAGATCAACAAAACAAAGAGCTGGTTTTTTGAAAAGATAAACAAGATTGATGGACCTCTAGCCAGGCTCACCAAGAAGCAAAGAGAAAAGACCCAAATAAAAAAAATCAGAAATGAAAGAGGAGAAATAACAACAGTCCCTGTGGAAATACAAAGGATTGTTAAAAAATACTATGAACAACTCTATTCAAACAAATTGGACAACCTGCAAGAAATGGACATTTTCCTAGAAAAATATAACCTTCCAAAACTCCATGAGGAGGAAGCCAAACATCTAAATAGTCCAATAATTATGGAAGAAATTGAAGGAGTCATCAAAAAGCTTCCAGCAAATTAAAGCCCGGGAGAGTTTTACCAAACATTCGAGGATGAATTAAAACCTATCCTCCTCAGACTATTCGAAAACATTCAAGAAGAAGGAACACTTCCAAACACCTTCTATGAAGCCAGCATCACCCTAATACCAGAACCAGATAAAGACAACACAATGAAAGAGAATTATACAACTTAATAAAAGGAAGATAAATGATCCAATAAAAAAAAAAGGGCTACAGACCTAAATAGAACCTTTTCAAAAGATGACAGAAGGAAGGACAAGAGACACATGAAAACATGTTCAAAGTCATTAATCATCCGAGAGATGCAAATCAAAACGACAATGCGATACCATCTTACACCAGTCAGAATGGCAATCATCAACAAATCAACAAACGATAAATGTTGGCGAGGATCCGGAGAAAAAGGAACCCTTGTGCCCTGTTGGTGGAAATGCAGACTGGTGCAACCACTGTGGAGAATAGTATGGAGTTTCCTCAAAAAACTAAAAATGGATCTCCCATTTGACCCTGTAATCCCTCTCTTAGGAATTTATCCTAAGAAATTACAAACACCAATCAGAAAGGATTTATGCACCCCTATGTTCATAGCAGCACAATTTACAATAGCTACAATTTGGAAACAGCCTAGGTACCCGTCAGCAGATAAGTGGATGAGAAAGCTGTGGTACATCTCCACAATGGAATTCTATGCTGCCACTGAAAAGAAGGAATTCTTACCATTTGCAGCAACCTGGTTGGAACTGGAGAACCTTATGCCAGTCAATGAAGGAGAAGCATCACATGATCTCACTCATTTGTGGATAATAAAGAATATTATAAAATGATGAACAAAAGGATAGATACAGAGACAGTAAAGCTTCAAACAGACTGTGAAATTACAGCAGGAAGATTAAAGTTAAGTGAGCTAGATAAGAGATCAATAAAAGGACTTGTATTCATGCATATTAGCATAACCAATGAACATAGACACTGGGGTTTAGGGTATGCCTGGGAGGGAAGGGGGGCAATGGGGTGATATGTATAAAAAATTAATAAAAATTAAAAAAAAAACTGCAAAAGCCTCTCTGTTGAGCTTGGGATGGGTTGAGTCTCAGAGTTTAATGTTTGTTGATTTGTTGATGATTGCCATTCTGACTGGTCTAAGATGGTATCGCATTGTCGTTTTGATTTGCATCTCTTGGATAATTAGTGACTTTGAACATGTTTTCATGTGTCTCTTGTCCTTCCTTCTGTCATCTTTTGAAAAGGTTCTATTTAGGGTCCGTTGCCCATTTTTTTTATTGGATCGTTTATCGTCCTTTTATTAAGTTGTATAAGTTGTCTGTAGATGTTGGAGATTAAACCTTTATCAGTGATAACATTTGCAAATATTTGCAAATATGTTCTCCCATACAGTGGTATTTCTTGTTGTTTTGTTGATGGTTTCTTTTGCTGTGCAAAAGCTTTTTATTTTGATGTAATCCCATTTGTTTATTTTTTCTTTAACTTCCATTGCCTTTGGAGCAGTATCCGTGAAGAAGTTCTTTCAGCATATGTCTGAGATTCTGCTGTCTGTGGATTTCTCTAGTATTTTTATGGTTTCCCTTCTAATGTTTAAGTCCTGTATCCATTTTGAGTTTATTTTTGTATTTGGTGTAAGGTGGGGTGGTCCAGTTTCATTTTTGTTGCATGTATCTGTCCAATTTTCCCAACACCATTTTTTGAAGAGGCTATCTTGACTCCATTGTATGTTCATGCCTCCTTTGTCAAATATTAGTTGAGCATAGTCATCCATGTTCATTCTACTACTTGTTTCTTTTGTGGTTTTCAGGCCTACAACCGTTTTTGTTTTTCTCTTGTATTTTTTTCCTGAGATCTGCCAGCTTACTTTTCATCTTCTGTTTATCATTTCTTCCTTGTTTCTTACTTTTCCTTGAGCTGTCTTTTAGGAAAAAAGCCTGATGTGTTAAATTTCTTTTAAACAAATAATCTATTCCAAATTCACACATTCTTTACCTTGATAAACTTCAGGCCATTCCTAGGGCAAACATCCATCCTTGCTGCACAATCTCTCATCTCTAAACTTTACCAGACTAGTTTAGCAGTTGTACTCCATGAGCTGCTGAGGGTGAAAGGCTAGTTGTCTCAATGATCATCTTGAAGTACCCATCATTTTGCTTGATGAGAAGACAGAAGCAGGCCCCCTCTTCCACCAAGGCAGAGTGAGGTTAAGAATGTCAATGTGAGAGAGAAATGCCATAGATGTCCGCTACCTTTTTCCAGAGGCATTCTTCTTCTCACTTTAATTTCAACCCATGTATCCTCTGAGGTGCCTCAATGGAAGAAAATCCTACTGTTACATTAAGATATGATTAATGATGCTGTTTTGGAAATGAAATTCTTCTTGTGTCAGACCATAACACCACAGATGGTTTACTTAATATTAAGACCCAGTATCCCATATGTCCCATTCTCTATGTGGCTTCTGTTGGCAGTAGAGAGGGAGAAACAGATTCATATACTAAATAAAAGCAGAATGATTTGGTGTATAACTTTTTACTCAAATCATTTCTTAAAAATTATTTAAAGAGCTATTAAAATAATCTATTAAAATGTGCTCTTTGTTAAACCCATAATCTCTATTTTTAGGGCCCATGCATCATATATTTTATTTCCCCCTTATTCTCTATTAGGATTTAGTAGTTCAAATATTGTATGGCTGGATTAAGTGTATGTCCAAAACTGAACTCCAGATATTGGCTCTAAACCTCATTCTTTCAGTTGCATAAGCCTATAATTTTGGTGTATTTTTTTTATTTCTTTTTCTCTGATTATACTCATTGATTCTTCAACAATTTCTATTAGCTCCATCTTCATAAGTATATTAGTTTCCTAGAGCTACCATAATAATATACCACCACTTTGGTGGTATAAAACAACAGAAATTTATTTTTTCACAATTCTGGAGGTCAGAAGTCTGAAATCAGTGTTGGCAGGCTATGCTCTCTGAAGACTCTAGGAAGAATCTGGCCTTCATCCTCCTACCTTCTGGTGATTGCCAGCAATTCTTGATTTCTTGGCTTGTATATGCATTGTTCTGCTACCTCCATCTTCACATGGCCTCTCCCTGTACGTCTGTCTCCACATGGTCTCTGCCTTCTCATAAAGACAACCATCATTGGTTCTGTATACTCCTTGGTCCACTATGGCTTTATTTTAACTTCACTAATCATATATACAAAGACCCTATTTCTGAATAAAGTCTCATTCTGAGAATCCAGGGGAAAACAGGAACTTTTAGGGGATTATTCATCCAGTACAATGAGATTTCTAGGATTTAAATTCTTCCCAGTGTCACTACCCTGGAACAGACTCTTAACTAAGCTCTATGCTTGTCTCTGTCACTCCCACCCCCACCTTTAATATATTCTTAATTCAGCAGTCAATGCAACACAAAGGATACTTCAGATAATTTTATTTCTGTGTTTAAACCCTCCAGGTTTTTTAAAAGATGACTCGTATACACACAGCTGTGCATGATTTGACCTCTGGCTACCTCTCTAACTTCATCCTTGACTAGTTTACCCTTTATTCAGTCCACACCAAGCTCCTTGCTGCTCCTCAAACATGACAGGTGTGGTCTTGCTTCATAGTCCTTGCATTTTGTTTGCTGCTCTTTCCCAGACATCCACAAGTCACATTCCCTTACATGCTCCAAATTGTTAACTGAAGTGACACTATCTCAGCCATTGTCCAGAATCATGGCTGTCTCCTGACACTACCTCTCATTTTCCCTACTTTATTTTTCTTTGTAATAGCCTCTAGTATATAACATATATCCAATATATATATTATCTAATAAAAGTATAATATGTAAATTGACCACCATTCCAACATACAAGATGTCTGCCCCCATGTAGACACAAGATGGCTACCACAAGATGGCCACCACAAGATGGCCAGTAGGGAAGGGAAGATGGGAGGGACCAGACCTGCAGGGGAGGGCAGTTAGGGGTGACTTGGCCAGCAGAGGAGGGAAGTTGAGGGAAACCGGGCCTGTAGGGAAGGGTAGTTGTTGGGGGAAGGACCCAGGCCTACAAGGGAGAGCAGTTGTGGGTACCAGGTTTTCAGGAGAGGGCAGTTAGAGGTGACCAGGCCTGTAGGGAAAGGCAGTTAGGGGCAAATAGGCTAGCAGGGGAGCAGTTAGGCATTAATCAGGCTGGCAGAGAGTGGTTAGGGGGTGATCAGGCTGGAAGATAGAAATGATTAGGAGCAATCAGGAAGGCAGGCAGGTGAGCAGTTGGGAGCCAGCAGTCCTGGATTGTGAGAGGGATGTCTGAATGCTCGTTTAAGCCTGATTCTAGCAGGATTGAGCCTAAGCGGGCAGTTGGACATCCCTCGAAGGGTCCCAGATTAGAGAAGGTGCAGGCTGGGCTGAGGGATACACACCCTCAATGACAAATTTCATGCACTGGGCCTCTAGTTATAATATATTCTGTATGGCTGGATTAGGTGTATAGATGATTTAATCAAATCTTTCCTTAGATAAAACTTCTTTATATCTTATTATTTTGACATATATAGTACTTATTTAACTTATTCATTACCTGTCTACCTCCCTGACATTTAAACTCCATTAGGGGAGGGATTATTGTTTATTTGCTCATTATTGTATCACTAATGTCTAGGAGAGTGTCTGGTACATAATAGGTGTTGAATGGGTATGTCCAGAATGAATGAATGACCATGTTACTTATATAAATTACATCAAGCATATTTCTGGCAACAGAAGAGTGATTGAAAACTGCTTTCATCACATTTCATGAAGTGAGAAATAGATATTGGTTTATTTTTAAGATCCATTCAAAACTGCCACTGAGCTGCCATGCTTGCTCATGGTTACTCGCTAGCCATTCTCTAAACATGAAGTTTCCCTTTCAGATTCTGTGGGGGACATGGAAGTGGATTAAGAGCAAGTCACTACTGCCCACAGTAGTAAAGGGCCTTTTATTTGAAAAGAGAGGAAGTGAATAGGATGAAGGCCTTCTTTCTTTCCTCTAGGATAACCAATTGCATTTTAATAAGTGATTCCCATCCATAGGGCAGTTAATTTGGATTTATCCTCACACTAAGTATAATCATTCCTAGAATATGTTTTATTTTTTAGGTATTGAGAGAACCTATGATAGCAATAGCCACAGCTTGACATTCCTTGATGAGAATGGAGAAAAAGGTTGCTGGTAGTTACATGTCATTTACTTCTGGATACCTCAAGGGCAGAGTGAAGGAAAACAAAACAAGATCAATTAGGTAAGCAGAGGTGAATTAGCCATTTAATCAAGTACCTAACCCATGAAGCACACAGTTCTTTTAAGAAACACCATTACCCTTAATAGAGTTCTTTAGAGCATCTTTAATTTTTCTAATGAAGACAGAAAGCCTCATTTTTGATAAGTGCTTTTCTTTGCTTGTCTGACCACTAATTATCTATTCTATTCAATCACCTAGAGAGTTGATGCTCTTCCCCTTTGTTCCGCATAGAATTATAACCAGAGGATATCTGTCCAAATTATTTAATCAAATTTTTCTGGCTTTGACCAATATAAGTGCTTAAGCATCCACACTTAATACATTTCCCTATGATATTTCCTTATCTAAAATTACCCTTTAATTGGTAGTATATATGAGCCAAAATGCTATTAGACAAAATGTTAAATGAACTCAAACCATTTTGAATGTTTTCATGCCAACCCCTGAATTTGCTTAATCTCCAGTGAGCAGTCTAAAAAGATAGAATTGAATGTTTACTACAACTAGTCTGAAAAAGTGAAGGGAAAACAGGTTGAAGAGGTGGAAAACAAGGTAAGAAAAAATGTTTCTGTCTTTAGTGTCCTAACTACACAAAATCCTATGATTTTTTTATTTGGTTCATGAATGTCTCAGTTTTTGTTGAAGGAAAACATACCAATTCATTTGGAAACAATGATTCTATGAAGTTTACACAAGTTGGCTAAAATAGTGTTGAATATATTAATTAAAATCACAATTTATTTAAAGCTGGGTTTATGAAATATAATTTACATAGAATAAATATTACTCTTTATGGTGTACAGCTTTATGAATGTTGGCACGTGTAAATATCATATAACCACCACACAATAAGTATATTGAGCATTTCTATCACTCACCAAAATTCCTTGTCTCTATGGAGTCAACCTCCTTCTTCTATCATAGTCTCTGGCAGTTACTAATCCTTTTCTTCTCCTTATAGTTGTACCTTTTCCAAAAATGTTGTAAAATTGGAATCATACATTAGGGAGCCTTTCAAAACTGGCTTCTTTCACTTAGCATCATACAGTTAAAGTTTGTCTTTTTAGTCTTGAGGAGTATTTTATTCTATGTATATACAAAGTTTGGTTGTTCATTCACCAAGTAGTTATGGACATTTGGTTTGTTTGCAGTTTATAGAGATTGTGCATTAAACCAATATAAAGAAATATATACAAGTTTTTCAGCATACACATATTTTTTTGCTTTTTTTTTCTTAACCTAGGAGTGGGATCAATGACTTATATGGTAATCGTGTGTTTAAATGTATAGAAAATTGCCAAACTGTTTTCTAAAGTGCCTGCATCTTTTGCATTCCTATCAGCAATAGACAAGCATTCTGTTGCTCTGGTACTAGCAATTGGTATTATCATTAAAACAATTTTTTTAGCCATTTAATTGGTATGTAGTGATATCTTATTATAGTTTTACTTGAATTTTCCTTTGACTAATGATGCTGAGTATATTTCCATGTGACTATGTGCAATCTATGTATCATATTTTATAAAATGAATGTTTAAATCTTTTGTCCATTTTTTTGGACATTTTTTCTTATTATTAAATTCTGAGTGTTCATTATATATTCCAGACACCAGTATTATATTCTAGATCTTTTTGCAGAGGAAAGATTGATTTTTACCCCAAATTTGGTTCAAGATATGGAAATTTATAATGTCACACATGCACCAAGAGGGTAGGTAAGCATTCATTACTCACATAATTATGCTTTCTGGGGACAGCAGGGCAGGCAGGTCCAAAAGCTGATTAGAGAGCATAGAAATGAGACTGGCTTGAAATTTATATGTAAAATATTGGGCTGAGTGAGGGTTCTCATTTCCATGGGCCACGGTTTGCATGGATTGATATCCCACCAATGCTAAAGGAGATAGATCTGGGCTTTCTGATCAGCTTACACAAGGTAGATAGAAGTCAGGGGAGCGCCATGGTGCTTGAAAGCTGCCAGCAGTCAGATACCAAAAGTGGAGTCCAACTATTGCACATGACCATTGTCAGATATGAAAATCACATTTTTAATATCAAAATAAACAACTCAATAACATTTTATGTAGATACATCAAGCACATAGATTTTTACCTTAATCTTAAATATATATCAAGAAAGAATATATTATTTAGGTATTTTCTTAGGGAAATGTCCATTCTAAATGAACCAAGTTCATGTCTTAAGAAAAAAGGACTATGAATACAGGAAATAAAAACATGGGTAACTATGACAACTGCAAAATCTATTTTCCCTATTGTGAAAACAGAATTCTATCCCACTCACTGGCCACTCAGTAGAATCACAACACATACCAGTGTTTTGTTAAAATGACTTTGTCTCAGGTCCTGCATTTTAGTAAAGATCTGAGGTCTGACTGGTTGAATAGATGGCTATAAAGCAATAGGTCACGTGGGAAGAATTCCTACAGGATGATTATAGTTCAATTGCAGAAGCATTATGCAAATTTTCATCACCTGTTAAAAATGAATTGAACACCTACTGTGTGCCAGGCACTTGCTAGGTTCTGGAGATTAAAAGTTAAGTAAAATATAGTTGTAGCTATCAAGCTACCTAATGTTTATTGAAAATGAAATTCTTGAATCACATCATTGTTGAAATGGTTTGAGATTGATTTTGAAAGTCATGTAAATAAAAGAGTAGACTGGAAAATCATCCTTACAACTTCAATCCAAACTGAACAATTTTTATTGGTAAATGCAATGGAGTAGTTTTGGACTTCATTCACTGAAATATGCAAGCCGACATGGCATTTGGGAATCTCATTTTCAATAGACATCACTAACCAATCTAATGAAGCATGCTTTATATACCGATGAAATTCAATCTTTGAAACAGACAAAATGTGTTTTTACATCTCACTACATTGCTATAGTATAAAAGTAATATTCTTGCCAAATGTTTTCTCATATTGGGTCTAAATTTCTCTCTCTTTTCCTAGGCAATGTGAAGTTAGCCATTTTATGATCAACACACAGGGAAAACATAGGAAAGAAGACGAAGAGAGGCAAGCAGTGTCTAATTATGTATTCGTTTGTAGTCATGGTTGGATCGAGGCTCACAGGTACCTTAAGCAAATTAATCACTAGAAACACAAAGCATGCTAATAACATGGCATTCTTCCAATTTTGTTTAACCTTTTTCAATATTTATTTTTAGGAAGGAGTAGAGAAGTAGGACTACTGTGGCTGTAATTAGCTTCTCTCTACTTTATATCAGTGGTTTTCAAAGTGTGGTCCCCAGGTCAGCAGCATCAGCCTCACCTGAGAACTTGTAGGTACTTCCAATTTTCAGGCCTCACTCCAGACCAGCTGAGTTGGAAACTGTGATGCCCAGCAATGTGCTTTAATATGCCTTCTAAGAGACCTCTGATATATACTGAAGTTTGGGAATGGCTGCTTTGAAGAGATTGAGCTCTGGCTACAAACTCATATTCTCATTCAGAAAAACCAGTCTTATAATTTACCTATTTACACATAGTGATGTAGCAGCCATTTATTGTTACTCAAGCATGTGCTTTGTGGGGCCATCTTTAACACCTACCCTTGCTTTTCTTCCTCCTACACCATTTTATCTGAACACTTACTGGTAATTATCATTGAGAGAGGAGTTTTGTTAAATATAGAAACGTTCTATTTTGCTACATTTCAGTGACATTTTAAGGCCCTTGATGTATAGGTATCTATTTTATTTTATTTTATTTTATTTTATTTTTTAAAGTATTACAAATAGTAGTACCCATGTCTCCTTTTTTCCCCCATTGTCCTTCCCCTGGCCTCCTCTATGCCCTGGCAAACCACATGCTCTCACTCCCCGGCCCTCACCCAGTGTTTTACGTCCATTGGTTATGTTTATATACATGCATACAAGTCCTTCGGTTGATCTCTTACTGCCCCCCAACCCTTCACAGCCTTCTCACTATAGTTTGACAGTCTGTTCAATGCTTCTTTGCCTCTGTATCTATTTTTGTTTATGAGTTCATATTGTTCTTTATATTGCACAAATGAGTGAGATCATTTGGTATTTTTCTTTCACTGACTGGTTTATTTCACTTAGCATAATGCTCTCTAGTTCCATGCATGCTGTTGCAAATGGTAAGAATTCCTTCTTTTTACAGCAGCATAGTATTCCATTGTGTAGATGTGCCACAGTTTTCTAATCCACTCATCTGCTGACGGGCATCTAGGCTATTTCCAAATCTTAGTGATTGTGAATTGTGCTGCCATGAACATAGAGGTGCATATACAGTATCTTTTCTGATTGATGTTTCTGTTTTCCTGGAATATAGTCCTAGATGTGGTATTACTAGGTCAAAGGCAGTTCTATTTTTAATTTTTTGAGGAAACGCTCTACTGTTTTTCACACTGACTACACCAGTCAGCATTCCTACCAGGAGTGAAGGAGGGTTCCTTTTTCTTCCCATCCTCTCCAGCACCTGCTGTTTGTTGATTTGTTGATGACAGCCATTCTGACAGATGTGAGATGGTACCTCATGTTGTTTTGATTTGCAACTCTTGAATGATTTAGTGACTTTGAGCATGTTTTCGTATGTCTCTTGGATTTCTGTATGTCCTCTTTTGAAGAAAAGTGTCTACTTAGATCCTTTGCCCATTTTTTGATTGGATTGTTTATCTTCCTTTTGTTAAGTTGTATGAAGTCCCTATAAATGTTGGAGATTAAACTCTTATCAGAGATAACATCTGCAAATATGTTCTCCCATGCAGTGGGCTTTCTTATTGTTTTTTTTTTGTTTGTTTGTTTTGATTTTTTAAAAAATATATTTTATTGATTTTTTTACAGAGAGGAAGGGAGACGGATAGAGAGATAAAAACATCGATGAGAAAGACATAAATCAGCAGCCTCCTGCACGCCCCTCACTGAAGATGTGCCCACAACCAAGATACATACCCTTGACCTGAATCAAACCTGGGACCTTTCGGTCCACAGGCTGACACTCTATCCAATGAGCCAAACCGGTTTTGGCTTTCTTGTTTTTTTGTTGATGGTTTCTTTTGCTGTGCAGAAGCTTTTTATTTTGATGTGCTCCCATTTGTTTATTTTCTCCTTAGTTTCCCTTGCCCTAGGAGCTATAACGGTAAATATATTGCTACGACAAATGTCTGCTATTTGATGCCTATGGCTTCCTTTTATGGTTTTCCTTCTTATGTTTAAGTTCTCTATCCATTTTGAGTTTATTTATTTATTTATTTATTTATTTATTTATTTTTTAGTTTATTTTTGTGTATGGTGTAAGTTGATGGTCTAGTTTCATTTTTTTTTTTGCAAGTATCTGTCTAATTTTCCCAACACCATTTATTGAAGAGATTGTCTTGACTCTATTGTATGTTCATGCCTCCTTTGTCAAATATTAATTGAGCATATTGGCTTGTGTCAATTTATGGGTTCGTTTTTCTGTTCCACTTGCGCCAGTACTAGGCAATTTTGAGAAGAATGACTTTGAGTATAGATTGGTATTTGGTATTGTGATCCCTCCAACATTGTTCTTCCTCAAGATGGCTGCAGCTATTTGAGGTCTATTTTTATTCCAGATGAATTTTTGGAGAGTTTCTTCTAGGTCTTTGAAATATGCTGCTGGTATTTTAATGGCGATTGCTTTATAGATTGTTTTGGATATAATTTACAGATTGCTTTGGGTAGTATGGACATTTTAAAGATGTTGATTCTACCAATCCATGAACATGGTGTATTCTTCCATTTGTTCATGTCTTCTTTTATCTCTTTATTTAGCATCCTGAAATTTTCTGAGTCAGGTCCTTTATCTCCTTGATTAAATTTATTCCTTGGTATCTTAATTTTTTTTTGTTGCAATGGTAAATGAGATTGCTTTTTAGTTTCTCTTTTTATGGAGTTCATTATTGATGTGGAGAAAAGCCATGAACTTTTGGGTGTTAATTTTGTACCCTGCTACATTGCGAATTCATTTATTAAGTCTAGTTGTTTTTTTATGGAGCCTTTGGGATTTTATATGTATAGAATCATGTCATCTGAGAATAAGGACAGTTTTACTTCTTCTTTTCTCATTTGGATGCCTTTTGTTTCTTCCTCTTGTCTGATTACAATGACTAGTACTTCCAGCACTATGTTGAACAGTAGTGGTGAGAATAGGCATCCCTCTTGTTCCTATTCTTAAGGGAAATGTTTTAATTTTTGCCCATTGAGTACGATGTTGGCTGTGGGTTTATCATATATGGCTTTTATTATGTTGAGGTATGATCCTTCTGTTCCCACCTTGCTAAGAGTATTTATCAAGAAAGGGTATTAGCTGAAACCAGTTTGGCTCAATGGATAGAGCTTCGGCCTGCAGACTGAAAGGTCCCAGGTTTAATTATGGTCAAGAGCATGTATCTTGGTTGCGGGCACATCTCCAGTTGGGGGTGTGCAGGAGGTGGCTGACCGATGTCTCTCTCTCATCCATGTTTCTAACTCTCTATCCTCCCTTCCTCTCTGTAAAAAATCAATAAAATATATTTAAAAAAAGAAAGGGTGTTAGATTTTTGTCAAATGCTTTTTCTGTTTCAATTGATATGACTATGTGATTTTTATCTTTCAGTTTGTTTATATGGTGTAGCATGTTTATTGATTTATGGATATTGTACCATCCTTACATCCCTGGAATAAATCCCAGTTGGTCATGGTGTATAATCTTTCTAATGTAATGCTGGATTTGATTTGATAGAATTTTGTTGAGAATTTTGCCATCTATGTTCATGAGGGATATTGGCCTATAATTCTCTTTTTTTGAATCGTCTTTATCTGGTTTTGGGATTAGGATAATGCTGGATTCATAGAAAGAGCTTGGAAGTGTTCTTTCTTTTGAATATTTTGGAATAGTATGAGGAAGGTAAGTTTTATTTCTTCTTTGAATGTTTGATAAAACATCCCTATGAAGTTGTCTGGTCCAGGGCTTTTGTTTGTTGGAACGTTTTTGATCACTGCTTCAATGTCCTCCATAGATATTGGCCTATTCAGAATTTTTTATTCTTCCTAGTTGGGTTTTGTAAGTTTGTATTTTTCTAAGAATATGTCCATTTTTTCTAGGTTGACCAGTTTGTTGGAATAGAGATGCTCATAGTACCTTTTTAAATTTTTTTTAAATTAATTAATTTTACTATTCTTCATATATCTGTGGGGTCTGTTATTATTTCACTTCTTTTATTTCTGATTTTGTTTAGTTGGGTCCTCTCTCTTTACTTCTTGATGAGCATGGCTAGAGGTTCATCCATCTTGTTTATCTTTTCAAAGAACCAACTCTTGGTTTCATTGAATGTTTGTATTTTTTTTTTGTCTCTATGTCATTTATTTCCACTGTGATCTTTATTATTTCCTTCCTTCTGCTTACTCTGAGATTTTCTTGTTACTCTCTAATTCTTCATGTTGTATAATTCAATGGTTTATTAGCAATTTTTCTTGTCTTTTTTTTTTTTTTTTTGAGTTAGGCCTGTCATGCTATGAACTTCCCTCTCAGGACTGCTTTCACTGTGTTCCAAAGATTTTAGATTGTTGTGTTTTCATTCTCATTTGTTTCCAGGCTGTTTTTTATTTCTCCTTTGATCTCTTTGGTAACCCACTCATTGTTTAATAACATGCTATATAGCTCCCAAGTGTTTTAATTTTTGTGATTTTTTTGTAGTTGATTTCCAATTTTATGCCATTTTGATCTGAGAAGATTCTTGATATGATTTCAATCTTTGTGAATTTTGAGATTTTGCCTGTGTCCCAATTTGTGGTCTATCTTTGAAAATGTCCCATATGTGCTTGAGAAGAATGTATATTTTGTAGTTTTGGTGTGGAATGTTCTAAAGCTGTTGATTAAGTCCATCTGATCTAGTGTGTCATTTAGGATTGCTGTTCTTTGCTAATATTTTGTCTAGAGGGTTTATCCAGTGATGTTAATGGGATATTAAAGTCTCCTAATATAATTTTTTACTTTCAATCTTTCCCCTGATATATTTCAGAATTTTTAAAAAATATATTTGGGTGCTCATGCATTGGGTGCATATTGTATTTGTATCTTGATCCTTCTAACTTTTCGTGGTTCTGTGCTACAAAATGGAACTCTATAAGGCTATTAAAAAATCCCCTGGAGTGGTAGAGAGGGTTGGAAAACCGTTTTTCTACCAATACAACTGTTGGTCTATTTGTATATATTTAATTATAATTGTGCTTTTGCAATGGAGTTACTACTGTTGATTCTAAGGAGAAAATCAGATACTTGACTTAGAGAGATAACATGATTAAAAGGTGAAGTTTCTTATAGGTAATACATTTTTACTTTAATTTATTCAAAAATATATTCTGATAACAGACTACATAATTTATATGTCTCAAGAAATGAGAAAGAAGAATAAGAGGTAGGAAAGAAAATAAATATATCTATATCTGTATATATATACATATATATATATATATATATGCCTATATATATACATATATATAATATTGTTTAATGTTATTTTATGTTAATTTTAGACAGAGAAACTTCAAAATAAGGAAAGTTATCAGGGATAGCAAAAAGGATTACATAATGGTAAAAGGGTCAATTTCTTAAGATCACATAACAATCCTATACCTATATGTATATATCTAGCAATATGGACTCAAAGTATGTTAAATTTTGAATTACAAAAAGAAATGGAGAAATCAACTATTACAGTTGCAGACTTCAACATCCCTTTCTCATAAATGGACAGATCCAAGAGGCAGCATATTAGTAAGGACATAGTGAAAATTATAATACCATCAATCAGTAGCTGGATATAATTGACAACTATAGACTGCTTCATCCAACAATGGCAGAACACATATTTTTCTCAAGCTCACTTGAAACATTCACCAAGACAGATCATATTCTGGACCATAACACAGCTTAACAAAGTTAAAGAATACAAATAATTCTCAAGAGAAATTTTAAAATATTTTGAACTAAATAAAAATGAAAACAACATATTAAAATCTGTTATATACAGTGAAAGAATAGCTAAGGAGGAAATTTACACTTTTGTATACAGTCACTTTGGAAGACAGTTTGGTGTTCTCTTATAAAATTAGAGAGACTCATATCATATAATCCAGAAATCATGCTCATTGGTATTTATCCAAAGGAGCTGAAAATTCATGTCTACACAAAAATGTACATAGATGTTCACAGTAATTTTTTTAAAGTAATTTCCAAAGCTTGGAAGAGACTAAGATGTTCTTTAGTAGTAAGTAGGTAAAACGTGATACATCCAGACAATGGAATATTATTCAGTGCTAAAAAAAATGAGCTATAAAGCTGTGGAAAGACATGTAGGAACATTAATGAATGTTTCTAAGTACAAGAAGGCAATCTGGAAAGGATAAATGCTGTATGATTCCAACTTTAAGACATTCTAGAAAAGGCAAAGCTTTTTGGCAATAGTAAAAACAGACAAACAAACAAAATAATCTATGGTTGCCAAGGATTGAGAGCAGGGAGAGAGATAAGTAGGTGGCATATAGAAGATTTATAAGGCAGAGAAAATACACTATATGATACCATAATGATGGATACATGTCATAATAAGCTTGTCGAAACCCACAGAATTTACACGAAGTGAATTGAAATGTAAACTATAAACTTTGGGTGGTTATGATGTGTCAGTATAGGTTTATCAGTTATAACAAATTATCACTCTGTTGGGGGATGTGGATAATGATGAAAGCTATGAATATGTAGGTGCAAGGGTAGATGGGAAACATCTTTACCTTCCCCTAAAATTTGTTGTAAACGTAAAATAAATAAATTCTTAATTTTAAAAAATGTGAAAAAAATTATATGAGTTATATAACTTGCTTCTATTTTACAGGTAAGAAAACTAAAGTATAAAATACATCAATTTTTGCAATGTTTTATGTTTAATAAGTGGATTGGTAGGATCAATCCATCTCTGACTCCATATCCCATGTCCTCAATTTTGACTTAATTTTCACAAGTGTTCGGTCAAAAGGGAATTTTAGACAGAAGGTAAACATGTAAAAATGGTAAGGCTTCTTAAAAATCATGTCTATTTAAGTAAAGATAATGAGGTAGGAGGCAGAATGATATATGAAATATGAGACTGGAATATGTTGGGATCATCTTACAGGGAGATTTGAATGTTTTGTCAGGAGTCTGCAGACAAAATTATGACAATGTAGAGAAAATGACAAGTTGAGAAGTTAAGAGATATTTTGGATATAAAATTGGCCTGGATAATTGATCAATTGATATGATATTGGAGGAGTGTCTCATATAAACAACTTAGTCTGATGGTGTCATCCAAGTTAAGGAACAAAGGTCGAAAAGGTTTGGAAGAAAAAAGCGCATGTGTTTACTTTAAATATATCAAGTTGTAGGTGCCTGTGAATATATCCAGGTAGAGATGTTCAATTAGAAATATAGTGTGAGGATCAGAAACCAGATGAAATCAGGAAGTATAAATTTGAGAGTCACCAGAAGATCAAGTTTTTAAAAATGTAGTTCTCTCCAACACTGGAAATGATATTGTCACCTGGGAGTGGGAGTGGAGGATAGAGAATACAGAACAATGGAGAAAAGAGCCATATGGAAACTGACTAAATGGAATAGATAAAGAGAAACCCAGTGGAAAAGACTATGAAATAGGGGTCAGACAGAAAGAAAGAAAATGCAGGCAGCAAAATAGGAAGTCAAGTGAAAGGAAAATTTTCAGAAAAAAATGGCAGTCCCCACCATAACTGTGACAGTGGTGGTTCATGGAACCTTATGTATGTGGATGCTTATGCAGATACTGAAGACCAGGCATTACCCTGTAATTACAGAACTAGTCCCTGTAAAATATCTTGAATTTCTTATTCTATCTTTAAAGTTATAATGTAGAACTTTAAAATATTAATTATTAGCATATGTCCTACTCTAGTTAATAGATAACCACACTAATTTAAAACAGTTTGGTAGTGAAAAGCCTAACTTATGCAATCTTTTAAAACTGGTTAATGCAAAATCAGTTTTAAAAAATCCATGGCTTATAAAGGGTTGCAAAAGTGATACTTGCTAAAGCTGCCTTGGTGGAAAGACAACAGGCAACCTCTGTGTTTTGTGAAAGACAGAAAGAATTTTTAGAATATTTGCAATTTTGTTTACAGTTTTTCTACATTAGGAAATCCTTTTCCTAGGATAATTCAAACATTTTAGCCTCATTTGAAAAGCTACAAATTTATTATTTAGCTCAATTTGTGCGGTTTTACAACTTGTGAAATTTTCTACTCCATTTTCTGTTGACCCTCCCTCCTCCTTCCCTTTTCCCCCTTTTCACCTCCTCCCAAATTCTTTCTTGCCACTCTCCCGGGTTTTGACAGAGCATCTCTTCAATTCTGATGGCAACGTTTCCCATTAAATAACTTCACTCTCCCACAGTGCCCCTCACATGTCTGAAAGATTGGCAGATTCTTGTTTAGAGGATTGGAAACAGCTGAAAGTGACATTTAAGGATTCAAAAACAACTTGGTTGGGAAATAAATCTTTGGCTGGGGAAAAAATGACTCTCTTTGCCAGGCAATAGCCTTATAATTTATCATTTATTGGAAAAGAAGACTGCATTTTGAGAATCACATCAGACTAAAACTGATTATGGATATTAAGCAATATCTCTATGAGCTATTACTCATCATGTATGTGCAAGCTGAGTGCCTCTGGAAGGGGGGGGTGATGAATCACTGAATATGTTATATTGCACTGTCGTAATTGTTAGTGCCATAAACAATGGTATATGATGGGTTAGAGCAGATTAAAGAGAATGAAGTGTTTTGTACAGTCTCCTCTAGAAAGAAACAAGACATTATTTCATTGTGACGTTAACTATTGATTTGTGGTTTTGTTTGTTTATAGTTCCTAATGGTTATGATCGCTTCAGAGAAGTATTCATGGCTTATTCATTTCAAAAGCCAACATAAGCGATAGCTTAAGCTGCTCCAACTTTTTGATATTGCTTCTGAAACAAATAGAAGAGTTTTGTTTCAGGGTTAGAAAAATAGAAGAAATTCAAGAAAGCTAATCCAAGTGCTATTTATTCAAGACCCCAAAAACTTTAGACACTGGATAAAAATTATAATGACCAATTGGGCATCTGTCAGCAGTGAACTCACAGAGCCCTTCCCTAATCCCTTTGGACATTTGTCACTTTTTATGTTATATTTACTTCAAATGTTTTAGTTACTATACTTACAGTATACTAGAAACATCTCAAAACAGAGTTGTATCTTACACATTTTTTGCTATCTTGTTAGAACCTAGCTCAGTAATTTGATATATGCTGCATAAAAATATTTATTTATTGTTAAATGAATAACATTAGTCACTATATTTATTACAATGTATCTCTATTTCCTTAATACTCTAAAAATACAAAACCTAGATTACACAATGTTGCATTATGGTGAACTGAAAGTTTTAGAATGGGTACATGAAATTGTTTACATTTTTGCCACCAGTCTTTAGTTTTTACTTAAAGCAATACTGGTAATGTTATACACTAGAGGCCAGGTGCACAAAATTTATGCATGGGGGGGAAGGTCCCTCAACCTGACCTGAACCCTCTCCAATCTGGGACCACTTGGGGGATGTCCGACTGCCGGCCGTTGGCTCCTAATCACTCACCTGCCTGCCTGCCTGATTGCCCCTAACCGCTTCTTCCTGCCAACCTAATGGCCCCCTAACTACTTGCCTGCTGGCCTGATTGATGCCTAACTGCTCCCTTGCCAGCCTGATTGCCCCCAACTGCTCTCCTTTGGTGCCTGGTCTCCCCCAACTACCCTCCTCTGTTAACCTGATCTCACCCCCAACTTCCCTCCCCTGTCAGTCCAATCACCCCCAAATGCCCTCTCTTGCTGGCCATCTTGTGGTGGCCATCTTGTGATGACATTATGTGAAGCCACCTAGGCTTTTATTATATAGGATCATTTGTAAAGAGTTTTACTTTTGATGAAAAAAGTACACCTTTTAAAATATAGAAAAAAAAATTAAGATCATGCCTTTCAGGGGCTCAGAACTTGCTGTTCAGAATATAAGGCAATACTAATTAGGACCGACCATTCCCTCTGGGTATCTCATTAAACATGGTCATTTCTTAAGGAAAAAAAGGGTCAATATAAATCTTGTAAATGCAAATAGACGATCTATTACAGAAGTCACATGAGTTCATTCTGTTTAGATGAGCCTTTCTGCAAATAGCAGGGCTAGCTCTTGAAGGACCCCATGGACTAGACAAAGACATTTTGAACACCTTCTACCCTCCCTTTTTCTGGATATCCTCCCACAAACAATGTTTATATCAGAAAGGAAAAACAATAAAAAATAAATATCCAGAAATTACATTTAAAAAGTAAAATCATACAATATAAGATAAAATTTATTTAAAAATTTAAAGCAAAATTGGTAAAAAGAAAACAAAGTAAAAACAGAAAAGATTAAAATAATAGATATTTCCTGGAAGACTGATCTAGAAAAATCAGAAACATCACAAATGAAAAGTATAACTATACTGACATGTCAAAGGAATGACCCTTCAATGCTGAAATTTTAAGAATTAGTGATAAAGTATTTGGATCATATGGGGAAGATTTCTTTTTGGCTAGAAGTTATTGCTCCATGTCTCACTTAATAGTCAAGAGTGTGTGAGATTAACTCTCAAAAATATTTATAAATGACAAGCTTAATTTTAATAAAGAAACAGCAAACATGAAACAACTAAATATGAAAAATTGGGCTATAAAAACATTTTATTCCTAAGGCTTCTCAAAATCCTAGCCATTGCTCAAGGTCCTTTCAAGGGCTACCTGTTTCATCCTGCTTTCTTTCTTTTTTCCTTTCCTTTTAGATATGATCTTTTTCTCCTATGAACACCTATAACATTTTGTTATTATGATTCATAAGCAACTTTTTTCTCCTCATACTTATCTATACTAATAAAAGCCTAGGTGGTCCTCATGCCCTCACGTTATCACAAGATGGCTGTTCCCATGTTGTCACAAGATGGCCACCATAAGATGGCTGGCAGGGGGAGGGCAGTTGGGGGTGATCAGGATGGCAGGGGAGTGGTTAGGATCCACAATTAGTGGTTAGGGGCAATTGGATAGGCAAGCAGGCGAGTGGTCAGGAACCAGCTGTTCAGACTTGTGAGAGGGATATCCAACTGCCAGTTTAGGCCCAATCTTGCAGGGATTCCTTTGGTATCAGGCCTAAACCAGCAGTTGGACATCCCCTGAGGGGTCCCAGATTGGAGAGGCTGCAGACTGGGTTGAGGGACACCCCTAGTGCACAAATTTCATGCACCACACCTCTAGTGGTATTATAAGCTTCTTGCAAGGATGGTCTGGATCTTATTCTGTCTGTGAATCTTGAGAAAAAAGAGACCTACTAAAAAGGGCTTCTGATAGCTAAACAAGTCAAAATTTAAAATACAAAGCCTAGCAGCCATTTCTCCAAAAGAGTTTCTCATATAACTACTACAGAGAGAGGCCTTCACTGAACTGCCTGTCTGCACTGTGTTTCTGCCATCTGAACCAACCCTTATAAAGGAGTTCCTGGAATCCTATTTCAACTAATAGGACTAAGCTTTTCCAATCCAATCAGAGCTGCACAGCCTTGCCTAGCCAGAGCAGCTCTATTCTGACCAATCAGGACAGTTCCTTTTAAACTAATCAAACTTCGAGGATTAGGAGTCCTCATTTACATGAGGGCAGACCAATCAGAGACCAGAGGCAGGGACTTCTGTCTATATAACCAGCTTCCTTCTGGCTTTGGGAGTGCAATTTCCCTTTCTACTGAAGAAGACTGTTTCCCTGGCTAAGCTAAAACACTAAAAGTGTCTTGCCAAAGAAAAGTGGGGCAGACCAGCACAGGCCAGAGCACAATGGAGCAGACCAGCATAACACATAGGAGACCAGCAAAACAGCAGAGCCAGGGTAGACCATTCAGGAGCAGAGCACAGTTGTCTAGTGGGAGACAGAGCTGGCCCCAGGGAAGCCTGATCCCTGGGCTGCCTCACAGTTGTGCTATATGACAATTGAGCTGTTTTTCATTGAAGGAAGTTTCCTTGTTCATAAGCAACTTTTTTTCTCCTCATACTTATCTATACTAATAAAAGCCTAGGTGGTCTTGCACCCCAAATTGGGGATTTCTCTTGGCATTAAATTGACACCAAATAACTGCCTTTGGATAACATATCTAAGTAATTCTAGTAGCAACAAAGAATCAATATTCAATTGTGATTAAAATTTCACATGATAGGTCGTCAATAACTCCAAGGGATTAGATCACTAAAAATAGCACTAGTTCTTTTACAGGAATTCTGGGATATGGAAAGTGACAAAATCTTAGAGAAGGAAGAGTGACTAAAGATGCTTTACTACAAATCATCACATCAATGCTGTCTCAGTGGTTGGTAGAAGTGAGCTTTGTTGAATAGTCACTTTCTCCTAGGGACATCACTGGGTGCATACATACAAAGCTAATAATATAAAATGTAAACCACCACCCTTTACCCCCTCCCCACAAAGGATATAGTCTAGTGATATAGATAGACAAGTAAATCCCAATGCAATTACAATATGCTGTGGTAAGCAGTTAGAATTTTTTATAGAAATAGAAATACATGGCAGGATATCTAAGCAAGGCTTGGGTCTGGAAGGTTTTGCAGAGAAAGTAACATTTGAATAGAGTTTTTAAAAAATAAAACTTGCAGCTTATTAAAGTTAAATTTCAAATTTTAAAATCCCTGGAGTGGTTTTGGGAATAGGTATGAGAATTTATGAAAGGAGCACATGACTTGTAAGAATCCAGGAATGAGATAGTTAAATGATAAGGTTGGGAAGGGACAGACTAAGGAGAGGGTTCAACATGTGCAGACCTTGGCGAGTTTATTTTGGAAGCAGCTGTCATGTTTCTTGTAAGTCTTCTGTTTCCAAGCTCTGAATGTCCTGCTCCTTCAACTGGGAGGCTTGCAACAACAGAAATGTGTTTTTTCACAGTTCTGGAAGCCAAGCATCTGAAATCAAGGCAGCAGCAGAGCACACTCTTTTCAGAGGTGTTAGAGGAAAGAATTGTTCCCTGCATCTTCCAGGTTCTAGTGACTGTGGCATTTCTTCCTGTAGCCATCTCCTCTTTTCTCTGTGTCTATATTCTGTGTGCCTCTTATAAGTTTGGATTTAGGAACTACTAGGATAATCCAAGATGATCTGCTCATCTCTAGATCCTTCCTTAATTTCCAAATGAGGTCACTTTTACAGGTTTAAGGAATTAAAATGTGGATATAACTTTTAGGAGGCCACCATTCAACCCGCTATACTTGGCAACTATAGATCTGATTTCCAAGTAGCATTCATTGTCTATCACCCTTGCCATGTAGAAGCACCCAATAATGCTGAATATCTTTTTATAAGCTTACAATTTAAACTACATTTGTCTGTCATCTTCCCAGTATCTTCCTACTGTTCTTTACATTTTTATTTTTGGTTACAAATTTAATAATATAATTTGGTTCTAACTTCCTTGGGAAATTAATAAGTTTTAAGGGACATAGGTTCTATTAACATTTTAAAACAGTTTTTTAGATTTCTGGTATTCCCATATAATTACTTCTAATAACATTGACACAAGAGCTTACAAACAGTTACAGGTACTTTTACCGTAGCATCTTTGCCATAGACGTTTTTGCTACAAATATGTTTGCCACAAGCATTTTTACCACATCACTAACTGGCCATAAGGAAATTTTACTGTAAAAAAAAAAGATAAAATAACTGGTTGATAGTTGTTAGTTTTTGTTTATTTTTCCACTGAAAAATCAATCAACTGCCTTTAGCAGACTTGATGTATTTAAACTAGTTGTCAGTTTGGTTTCATTTTTCCATTGACAAGTTCTTCCAGTTGCTCCTATTTTTATATTGCATATAATCTTAGCTAGCCCCCATAATACTCTTTACAGTGACTAGTAGACATAGTGGTGGTGGTAAAATAGCATTTCATCCATGTGACGTGATTTTTCCCAAGAGTTGTGTTCTTATTTTGAGTGCACTAGATTGGGAGGAGAAACATAGCCCAGTGCTCTCTTTGAAGGAGCAGTTAGTTGAACCCACATTTCTCATAAAATTAAGACTAGCACTGAAGTGTGAGATGGTATCTCATTTTTGTTTTGATTTTCATTTCATCTTTCAGATGATTAGAGACTTTGAGCATGTTTTTATATATCTTTAGGCCTTCTGTATGTCCTCTTTTGTAAAGTGTCTATTTAGATCCTTTGCCTATTTTTTGATTGGATCATTTACCTTCCTTTTGTTAAGTTGTATGAGTCCTCTGTAAATTTTGGTGATTAAACCCTTATCAGAAATATTATTGGCAAATATGTTCTCCCATGCAGGGGTCTTTCTTATTGTTTTGTTGATTGTTTCTTTTTCTATGCACAAGCTTTTTATTTTGATGTGTTCCCACTTGTTTATTTTCTCCTCAATCTCCATTGCCCTAGGAGCTGTGTCTGTAAAGATATTGCTACAACATATATCTACTATTTTGTTACTTATGAAGTCTTGTAGGATTTTTATGGTTTCCCTTCTTATATTCAAGTCTTTTAGCCATTTTCAGTTTGTTTTTGTGTATAGTGTAAATTGGTGATCTAGTTTATTTTTTTTGCATGTATCTGTCCAAATTTCCCAGCATCATTTATTAAAGAGACTGTTTTGACTCCATTGTATGCTTTTGCCTCCTTTGTCAAATATTAATTGGGCATAACAGCTTGGGTTGGTTTCTAGGTTCTCTGTTCTGTTCCATCCTACCTAATAAAAGAGTAATATGCAAATTGACCATCACACCAAGACACAAAATGGCCTCCCCCATGTGGTCAAAAATGGCTGCCCCTATACGGACACAAGATGGCTGCCATAATATGGCCACCACAAGATGGCCTGCAGGGAAGGGCAGTTGTGGGAAGTTAGGGGTGACCAGGCCAGCAGAAGAAGGCAGTTGGG
>PVJN01019755.1:5664-37019 GCA_004026805.1 Lasiurus borealis
TCTCTCTCTCTCTCTCTCTCTCTCTCTCTCTCTCTCTCTCTCTCTCTCTCTCTCTCTCTCTCTCTCTTTCTCTCTCTCTCTCTCTATCAGCCCAAGCAACTGAACGACCAGAATGACCAGTTTCTATGATGTGCACTAACCACCACGAGGTCAGTCTGCTCCCATTGCAGGAGTGCTGCTCAGTTGGGACCCAGCCCAGCAGTCCACTAGCCTGGCAGCAGCCACTCATTCCCTCAGTAGTTGTTCAGGTCCAATCTCTGGAGAACAGGCCAGGCACCAATGGACCAGTACTGCTGGCATGATTGCAACTGCCCACCAGCAGGATCCCAACAGCACTGCTGGCCTCCTGAAAGTTGGCCTTGAGCACCACCGCTGCTTCCCCTCCTTAGATGCTCCACAAGGAAGAAACAATATAAAAGTGGCCACCAAATGGTTCCCAACAACCAAATGTTAGCAGAATGGATCTGGATCCCAGGCCAGCAAGGATGTCCCACTGCCCACCTGGAAGGCCAATTGTGTCCTGCTCCCCCCTCTTCGGGCCCCACCCATGCATGAATTCGTGCATCAGACCTCCAGTCAAATATAATTGTTGGTGACATATATTTGAAGGTTAGGAAAAAGTAATCCTCAGCCTCTTTTCTACCAAGATAGAGAGGAGTCATTTTTTCTCATCTGTCTGAAGCTATCAGCAAGTGACCCATTATCCACTGCCATTTTGTGGCTTGGGTGTCACACAACTGTTGTAATAAAAACTTGAGAAAGTAAAAAACAACAACAACAAAAAAACATCTTCATTCTATTTTTCGCCATTGAACTTCTCCAATCTTTTACTTATATGTAGATTCGTGATCTTGTTTTTCTCTCTCAGGAGAGCCAAGAAGAACCTGTCAGAAATATTCCAGCATATGCAAATCCTAACTAGCTGGACAAAAATAATCTGTCTGTTCCTCACATGCTCTGTGGGAATTGTGCCTTGTTTGCATGATTGATCAGTTTGCATGTTACTTTTCAAAATCACTTTTCAAATGAAGACACAAAGCAGAGAATAGGAGAAAAGGTATCTGGGCCTGGACTGGTGAAAGGGCACTCGGTCCAGGATGAGCCATGTGAAAATTTTAGGCATATTCTTCCTACCTCAGAGGGTCACTGTCAGGAGCAGTGTCTGTAACTTGCACTTTATTGGCAACAGGAGATAGAACTCCCAAAGATGAACTGTAGAGTGAACAGGCTCTTTTTTTATAATATGGTTGACAGTTCTTCTATATCTAAATACATTGGATGATACGTAAACTGACAAGGTCCTGGCAGGATTCCTAAACATGCTCAGGACTCATTTCCCCATATTCCCACGAATTCATGGTGTTTCTGGCCCTTCCTCCTGAGTAGTTTCTGCATTATTTTTTAGAATATTTTTCTATATCTAATTTCAAGGAAGAACCTCTATCACCTGGACTCTTCGAGGAGGTCTCCCTCTTTGTCAGCTCCAGATACAATGTGGTCCTTGTGATAAACCATAGAAAAAATTACCCACTGCCATGAAGTATTGTTCTCAAAAACAATCAGCCAAAATATTACTTTTTGGGGGTTTTATTTTCATTTTCACCTCCACTGTCTCTGTCTAAGCTTCCCCATCTCCTACCTGCATTATTGAAATAGGCCTTTAATTTGCCTGCCTGTGGCCATTCTCTCCTCTTCTCTCTGCTTCCCCAACCTCTTTCTTCTCCCCTGCCAACCTTCCAATCCACTATTCCATTGACAGTGAATACAAAGGGCAAACATGAAAAAGGAACTTGCTTGATGAAAAAAAATCACAACCACCCTTCATCAAATGCTAAGTATGAGAGGAGAAAAGGAAAAAACAATATCATGGAGCATCTGTTATTTGTCAGAGTCTGTGCTGGATCCTGTCCTATATATTACTGCCCTATAGCCTCACAACAATGCTTCAACACAATGTATTATTATCTCTCATTTATTGTGAAGAAACAAAGGCTCAGTGAGCTTAGATATTCGCCCAAGGTCACATGGCTAGTAGAATTAGTACAGAGCCTCTGAGGTATGCAGGCACATGTTAGCTTCTATTAGTTTGCCACTATCAATTCTTGGTTCTAGAGGAACAGTGATGAATAAGATGTCCGACTCTGAGAAGCCCACAATTGGGAAGACACTCAGACTAATAGTAAATTACAATGCAATGTGGAAAATGCAAGGCTGAATGGCAAAGTCAGGGTTTGAACTTAAAGTTGCCTATTATTGCAAAGATAACAAATTGTTAAATTTTAAAATATTCCTAAAACTGTGGATTATTTTTAAATTAAATTTTTATAATATGTTACATGTATACATATCTTCCCATTGCCCCCCTGGCCAGGCATATCCTAACCCCCACCCCGCCCAGTGTCTTGTGTTCATTGGTTATGCTTGTATGCATGCATACAAGTCCTTTGGTTGATCTCTTATCTACCCCACCTCTCCTTAACCTTCCTGCTGTAATTTGACAGTCTGATGCTTTACTGCCTCTGTTTAAGTATTTGTATTTTTTTGGTCAAGAATTATACAATGGGGAAAAAATACAATTAATTCAATGAAGTTTTCACAGCAATTTACATTTTGTGAGAGATACTCTTGGTCCACGTACAGATAGTGAGTGAGCAGATACATCTGAATGTGAGACCATTTGCAATAATCATGTAGCTCTCCCAGGATCTGCGGTTCCTCTGACACAATATGCCCTGTAACAGGGTTCTGCACTGTTAATGACTAGAGAGCCAGAGCAAAACATGTTCATGTAAAGGTCAGGTAAGCATGTATGTTCCTTGGTCAGACCTTGGAGAGTGATGAGAAACTTTTGATGCCTCCTTTAACCCATCTAGGCATCCATGAACTGGAATGGAAGAGATAGAGTGGGAGGGAACTACCATTTCTTAGTATTTTTTTTTGTGAGAGCCACAAAACTTATAATCCAAAAATTACAATAAATCTAGTATTAAAAGACTTGTGGCAGAATCTTGCCTCCTTACTTTGGCATGAATGCCTGACTTCCCTTTCCTTCACCTAATTTGCCTTCTCTCTTATTTTTTGCCAAACACACTTTGCTATTTTACATCCCAATGCCTTTGCTAAATCTGTTAGCTTGCCTGAAAAATGCATGACCAGCTTCCATTTATCTTTGTCCTGCTAAAGTCTCTCATGCTTCAATCCAACTCCTCTCTGAAGTGATACCCAGCTTATGCAGAAAATTGTTTTATTTTTTTTGTCTGCTCATGCCACACTTGATTTCCCTTTTTTTTATAGCACTGAGCACATTGTATTATATCCACTTATTTACATATATGTCTTTATCACTGGTCTATGCTCTTTCAGCTGCTTGAACTGAGTCATATTTATCTTATATCATCAGTGTGTAGTATTGTGTCTGGAACATAATATGCCCTTACTAAAAGTTGAATGAATGAATGAATGAATGAATGAATGCATAATTAATCATCTTTAGTTGCATATGTCAACATTGACACTTTTCTGAAATTGTCTGCTTCAGGTTTGACAAGTGTATATAGCTTTTGGTCCTCTCATTTGTCACTTTTCAAGGGAGGTAAAGTCCCCTTTCTGTGATCAGGAGTCATTCATTCTCTGATTGAATAACTCTAGTGATAGGAAGTTCCCATAAAAAAAATCCTGACAAATAAGAAAATCCTTTCTTGAATTTTATCAAATACTTAACTCTCTCCCCTTTTACTAGTTTTATAAGTTTATGTTCTTTCTCTACCTCTAATACATGGCCATTAAATCATTGTGTGGAACTTGACTTCATTTACTTTTATGAATTTTAACTTTCATACCTGTAAAATAGAAATAATATTTACTGTACTAGAAAAATCCAATTGAGAGGATTAAATATGCTTTGCACATGTTCAGAAAATATTGTTAAGGTGATATAAGTCTGTATCATTGATACTTTCTTATGAAGTTTAAGCTGTCTTCTATCTCACTTGAAAGTGTATTTACAAGAGGTAGCTCTGTATCCATTCAAGAGACTTTAGTCATCAATAAGCAAGCAGAAGAAAGTTGATCTTTGATGCTCCACAGAAGAATGAACAAGAAGCTTGAAAGATTTAATTTAATGCTACCAAAAATCTTAGTTTTTTTCTTCCATGCAACCAAACTGACAGATGGCAAACCACATGCTGGATACTGGAGATACAGAGATTATTTAGACACTGTCTCTACTTTGGGTATGTGGTGGGTCTTGACCCAAAGAGGCTCACTTAGCAGAGGAGCAAGAGTAGGACAGGTTGGGATGAGACAGTAGAACACCACTTCAAGCTTTTAATTAAGTTCCTTTGTAATAGATCCAGAATCCACAGAGGATAGGGACAAATATCTAGTGAAAACCTATTATGTGCTAGGTACTTGGTATACATCAGTAAATAAAGCAAAGATCCCCATGTAAAATGTGCATTCTAGCAGAAGAAGACAGGCAATAAACAATAATTTTATTTATTTATTTTACTTTTATTTTTTATTTATTTTTAAAATAAATCTTTATTGTTCAGATTATTACAATTGTTCCTCTCCCCCCCATAACTCCTCTCTACCCAGCTACCACCCCACCCTCTGCCCTTACTTCCCCCACATTGTCCTCATCCATAGGTATATGATTTTTGTCCCGTCTTTTCCTGCACCCCCACTTACCTCTTTCCCCTTGATAATTATCAGTCCACTCCCTTTCTATGCCCCTGATTCTATTATATTCACCAGCTTATTCTGTTCACTAGATTTTCAATTCACTTGATTTTTAGACTCACTTGTTGATAGATATGTATTTGTTGCTCATAATTTTTATCTTTACCATTTTCTTCTTCTTCCTTTTAAAGAATGCCTTTCAGCATTTCATATAATACTGGTTTGGTGTTGATGAACTCCTCTCTATGAAGCTCTTTATCTATCCTTCAATTCTGAATGATAGCTTTGCTGGGTAGAGTAATATTGGTTGTAGGTTCTTGCTATTCATCACTTTGAATATGTCTTGCTACTCCCATCTGGCCTGCATAGTTTCTGTTGAGAAATCAGCTGACAATCATATGGGTGCTCCCTTGTAAGTAATTAACTGTTTTTCTCTTGGTGCTTTTAACATTCTCTTTGTCTTTTGCTCTTGATATTTTAATTATAATGTGTCTTGGTGTGGTCCTCTTTGGATTCCTTTTGTTTGGGGTTCTGTGTGCTTCCTGGACTTGTAAGTCTATTTCTTTTACCAGGTGAGGGAAGTTTTCAGTCATTATATCTTCAAATAGGTTTTCAGTATCTTGCTCTCTCTCTTCTTCTGGCACCCCATAATTCTGATGTTGGTATACTTGAAGTTGTCCCAGAGGCTCTTTACACTATCTTCCAATTTTTGGATCCTTTTTTCTTTTTTCTTTTCCAGTGGAGTGTTTTCTGCTTCTTTGTATTTCAAATATTTGAATTGATTCTTGCATTCATCTAGTCTGCTGTTAGCTCTCTGTATAATTTTTTTTTTTAAATTTCAGTCAGTGTATGTTTAATTTCTAGTTGGTCCTTTTTCATCTCCTCTTGGGTCTCACTAAATTTATGCATCTTTTCTAGGAAATTTTTATAATGGTGGTTTTGACTGCTATATCCAGTCATTTGATTTCGTCCATTTCTTTGTTTGTGTTCTGTTCCTTTTTCTCCACATTTTCACTGCTTCCCTGAGTTGGTAGGGTAACTTTATGTGCTAGGTGTCCTCAATGGCCCATTAGCTTCTCTGCATCTTTGTGAGCCCCTCTCTTTCCTTCTAGTTGTAAAATTTCCACTCTGCCAGCTTTCCTGTGGTTCTGGAGGGTGTCAGTCCTGTCTTTTAGTCGTAGTGTTGAAATTGTTGTGTGAGGCAGCAGTTTAGGTGTTCACCTATGCCGCCATCTTGGTTTCTCTTCTGGTCACACATCTGCAATGCCTTTTCCTCCTTGTGCCTGCCTGGAGAACTCCATTCCATTTTGAACTTCAGTTTGGGAGTCATCGCCTCCTGACTTATGCCAGGCAAAGTCTGTTGCCCCTCTCTTGGGGTCCTACAGCTATTGTACATTATTCCACTATTACACAAGCTGTTCTGCTTGCCTCTCTCCAGCCAGCAATGGAAACCTGTCTGGAGCAGGGACTTACTCCTAAAATTGCTGCTTGATGGAACTATGGCAAGGTCAAAGTCCACCGCTCGAACAGTACCATCTTGCAAGACCAGAGTGCCTGACACCCCAGTACCTAGAACACCTTTAGCCTCCTCCAGATTCACTTGACATGAGGAGCTGCGACCCCAACAGTAAACAATTTTTAAAAGAACATTATATATCTGTTAAAATGCAATTCTCATGAAACTGGTTTGGCTCAGTGGATAGAATATCGGCCTGTGGACTGAAAGGTCCCAGGTTCAATTCCAGTCAAGGGCATGTACCTTGATTGCAGGCACATCCCCAGTAGGGGGTGTGCAGGAGGTAAGTGATCAATATTTCTCTCTCATTGATGTTTCTAACTCTCTATTCCCCTCCCTTCCTTTTTATAAAAAAATCAATAAAATATATATTTTTTAAAAATGCAATCCTATCTAATAAAAGAGTAATATGCAAATTAACCATCACTCCACTGTACCCACAAGCTATGCCCACCAGCCAATCAGGAGTGAGTATGCAAATTAACCCCAACTAAAATGGCTGCAGCCACAGAATGAGCACAGGAGAGGCGTGGATTTCCCTCACAATGGAGGAAACCAAGCTTTCCACACACCTTGGGGGGCCCAGGCTATAACAAAAATGGCAGCAACCATGAAGCTGGAGAGATCAGGAGATTAGAGTTGCCCTCGGTGATGGAGGAAGACAAACTTCTTTAGCCCTGGCCTGTCTCGGCCTCCATTTAAGGGTACAATGTTTTAATTATAGAAGATAAATAAATCCCAACAGAAATGGCTGCTGCCACAGAGTGAGCAGGAGGCTTGGCTCCACTCCAGGCTACAAAGTTTCAATTGTAGACGATAAATAAATCCCAGATACCAGGGCTTCCACTTGGGTTGCCAGTTGGTGGGGCCAGCCTCCATACCACCACAGGTCCCTTGCTGAGGTTGCCCCATGTCCCAAGGTAACCCCCCACCCTGATCCGGGAGACCTTCAGGGCAAACTAGCTGACCCCCACTCATGCAGCAGGCCTCTATCCTATCTAATAAAAGAGTAATATGCAAATTGACCATCACTCCATCACACAAGATGGCTGTCCCCATGTGGTCAAAGATCCTGCCCCCATGTGGAAACAAGATGGCCACCACAAGATGGCCCAAAGGGGAGTGCAGTTGGGAGCAACCAGGCCTGCAGGGGAGAGCAGTTGGAGGGGGGGACCAAGTGTGCAGGGGAAGGCAGTTAGGGGTGACCAGGCTGGCAGAGGAGGGAAGTTGGTGGTGATCAGGCCTGCAGGAAAGGGCAGTTGGGAGGGACCAGGCCTGCAAGGAGGGCAGTTAGGGGCAAACAGGCTGACATGGGAGCAGTTAGGCATCAATCAGGGCAGCAAGGAAGTGGTTAGGGAATGATCAGGCTGGCAGGCACAAGCGTTAAGAGGCAATCAGGAAGGCAGGTAGGAAAGCAGTTGGGAGCCAGCAGTCCTGGATTGTGAGAGGGATGTCTGAACTGCCCATTTAAGCTTAATCCCACCGGGCCTCTGTGCATTCTGTGCATACTACTTATCTAAGAGCATTATAAATAGATTCCTAGCTCAGCAGTAAATCACAGACACTATGACTTATTCAATACCTACAATATCTCATAAGAGCCTTACCTTCATTATTCAGGGTTGGACCTAAATGAGCAGTTGGACATCCCTTGAATTGTCCCAGATTGGAGAGGGTGCAGGCTGGGCTGAAGGACACCCCCATCTCCATGCACAAATTTCATGCACTAGGACTCTAGTAAGAACTATAAATAATAACAAGAAAGGACAGTGGAATAAGATGCATTAAGAGTGCTGGGGTAGGGGGTGTTGAAGTTTTAAAGATGTCCAGGTAGATACCATGGAGGAGAAATCTGAACAGAGACTTGAAGGAGAGATCTATTACTACCTGAGGTAGGAGTTTTCCAGGCAAAGGGAGCACTAGCCAGTGCAAAATTGCATACCTGGCATGTCTGGGGAAGGACAAGGATGCTGGTGATCACTGAGAGCAAGGGGGAAAGTAAGGAATAGGTTAGCAGAGGTGTGATATCACCTGACTTGTGTTTTAAAACTATCACTCTAGTGACTCTGCAGAGAGTAGACTGCAGAGGTGCAAGAGGGAAAGCAGAGGGCCAGTAAAACGTCGCTGTATGAATTCAGAAGAAAGATGGTGGTGACTCAGACCTCTGCAACATTATTTACAGGGCATCTACTGTGTTTCTGGCTCTGTGAGGGTATAGAGAAGATATTGTCTCTAGCTCAAGAAGCTTAGTCAACAATCCATTCCTAACCTATTTTCCAGCTTCATTATCTACCTCAGGACTCAAGCTCTGCTCATCTCTCCCCATTCCAACTCACAGCAGTCCAGCCAGCCCTAATTGCTCATTATTTCCCAAACACACCATGCTTTCCCATGCCTTTGCAATATAATCTTTTTTCTTGGACACCCATCCACTCAGCTTGCTAATCTCACAAATTTCAGCTTCTTCAAGATTCGACCCAAATGCCATTTTTTTTCAGGGAAGTTTTCTCTGGTAGCCTGTTCAGAATTGGTCATCTCTTCTTTGTTGCCCTAACATTCTATGCATATAATTTATCTAAGTGCATTATAAATAGATTCCTGTTCAGCAGTAAATAAGTCACAGACACTATGACTTATTCAATACCTACAATATCTAGTAAGAGCCTTGCCTTCATTATCTTTTCATTAAACACAGAGACAGAAGAAACAAAAGAGAAAGAAAAGAACTATTATAAGCCATTTTTGAAAGGTTGCCAGATTGTCCTAGACAAACCACATTTGCACATGGTCCTTTTAAGAGAGACAACTGGCAGCAAGCAGAGTACAGAACACTCAGGTCCAGACACATGTTCCCCAGCAAATGTTCAGATCCAGAAACAGCCAAGGAACCCGGGTGGATGACATGGTCAGTAGAAGTCAGTCATCTATAAAATTACTCTACTCAGAACTAGCATCTGGATTCCTTGACCAAATTCAAGAAAGGACTTGTCAGTGCTGGGTCCTGACTCTGGAGATGACTCCAGCTGTGTGTAACAAGCTGAGCAGGACAGAGTGAGAAACCCACTCTGCTGGGAGGATGAATTGGCAGTGCTTGGATCTGGCACCCACAGCACTAGGGCCAAGAGGAGTAGCACTGGGGAGAGGCTGAGAGGCCCCAGAAAACTAGCCAGGCCTGGTCATGGTAAAGAGTAAAATCTAAGCTAAAGGGCAGAAGGAAGGGAAAGGGAGGCCAGTCGCAGCATTCGGTGACTCATCCCACCTTCTCTCACTTAATCCTTGTAGCTACTCTAAAAGCCAGACATAATTGTCTTTTCCATACACAGAACCTGGGGCATAGGGACATTAAGTAACTTGTCCAGAGCCATACAGAAACCAGGTGGAGACTGTATTTGCACGTGGGTCTGTCTTTCTTCAGACCTCTTTCACTCACAACAACTGTGCGGCTGCTCAGCTTAGAGGCTGGCTCTGGCTCTGGCCTAGAAGGAGACCCAAGTTATAGACATGGTTCTGTTCACTTTTCTGTGTCTGAGGAAAAATAATTTTCCCCCTCTGAGTCTCATTTTTATCATTTGTCCAAACTCTGAAATTCTATGATATCTGGTAAGAATTTTAAGGATGCTACTTTCCTCTTTCATTCCCCCACTCTCCTACCATCCTTTACACACACCGGCATGACTTCTCAAGAACCCATGCATACAGAGTCTTTTATACTCTCCAAATTAGAAAGAGAAGTACAGTGGTACCTTGAGATGCGAGTTTAATTCATTCCGTAACCTTGCTCGTATATCAAGTTGCTCCTATCTCAAAGCAAATTTCCCCACTGAAATCAATTGAAATGCTGTTAATCTGTTCCAGTCCCCAAAATGCCACCCCAGTTATTCTTGTTACGTGTTTTTGAATAAGAAAAATGTATTTATAAATGATAAATATTGTATAAAAACATAACAAAAGAGAATATAAAGGAATAAACTGGTTTTATAAAGTGTATTTACCTACTCGTTACACTTTTAATGCTACACTTTATCCCTAAACTGACTGTAACTTAACTAATCTTCACTGAACTTAATTGCTACTGGTCTTTGCATTTTTGGCCCATTTAGTGTGACACCCTCTCCCACATTCCTAAGATCTCCTTTATCTCACTTGTAGAGATCTCCTCCACCTCTGGCTCCTCCTCAAAACCAATTTCTTGGAGAACCTCCGTATGTTGCTGAGACTGCAACTCTTGTAACTCCTCCGTGGTGAGTTCCAGAGAGTGCTCCTGGACGAGCTCATTCACGTCTCTCTCATCCACCTCCAGGCCCATGGCTTTTCCCAGAGACACTATCTCCTCCTCCACTGGCACCTCGGGTTTGAATCCTTTGAAGGTCCTTTTCACTACGGCCTCAGGCCACAGCTTCTTCCATGCAGGGGTCAAAGTCCTTGTTGTAACACCCAGCCAGGCCTGATCAATAATTCTGAGGCATATCATGATGTTAAAGTGGTTCTTCCAGAACTCTCAAAGGGTGAGGTTTGTGTTTTCTGTCACCTCAAAGCAGCGCCGGTATAGGTGCTTGATGTACAGCTTTTTAAAATTAGAAATCACCTCCTCATCCATGGGCTGCAGGATAGGAGTGGTGTTGGGAGGTAGGTAGACAACCTTTATAAACTTGAACTCTTCGAGGAGTTCATCTTCAAGGTTCGGTGGGTGAGCAGGAGCATTGTCGAGGACGAAGAGGGCTTGCATGGTTAGGTTGTTTTCATGTAGATATTTAACAGAAGGGCCAAAAACCAGGTTTACCCACTCTACAAAGAACTGCTGGGTAACCCATGCCTTCGAGTTTGCCCTCCACATAACTTGCAGTTCATCTTTTAAAATCTTATGTGACTTAAAAGACTCTGGGGTTTTCCGAATGGTATACCAGCAGAGGCTTGATCTTGCAGTCGCCACTCGCATTGGCGCACAGTGCGAGAGTTAGCCTATCCTTGATGGGTTTGTGGCCTGGCATCGCCTTCTCCTCTGCCATTATATAAGTCCTATTCAGCTTCTTCCAGAAAAGCCCTGTCTCGTCACAGTTGAAGACTTGCTGGGGGATATATCTTTTGGTTTCTATCAGTTCGGAAAAAGTTTTGAGGTAATCCTCAGCTGCCTTCACATCCGAACTTGCTGCCTCACCATGCCTGACAATGGAGTGAATGCCAGATCTTTTCCTGAAGTTATCAAACCAGCCTTTACTGGCTTTAAATGAGTCTTTCAATGCTTCACCCATGGAAGTGCGAGGGGTCTGCTCCAGCAAATCACCGTAAATCGCTCGCGCCTTCTCGCATATGATTCCCTGTGTTAATGTATCTTCTTTAAGCTGCTTCTCCATCACCCACACCATCAGTAGATTCTCCATCTTTTCATGGAGAGAGCTACGGAGCTTAGAAATTATTGTAACGCCCTTAGCTGGCGTTATACCCTTTATCAACTCCTTCTGTTTAAGCACAGTGCATATTGTTGAAGTACTATGCCCTTATTGCCTCTCCAAGTCAGCCACTCATACACCTTGCTCTTATTTTTCTATGATTTCACGCTTTAATTCAATAGACATCATCCTCTTCTGAGTACTGACTGACCTTTCCACTCGCTTTCTTCGAACCCGTGGTTATAAAAATAAATGTGATAAAGTATGTAAATGCACAAAAGATGTTTTGACAACGAGGTAAACAAGCACACTGACTGAGGCGTGGGAAACTGAGAGATGCTAGAGTCGTGGTAAACTGGTGGGTCATGTGCAGCCAGCCGATCCTTGTGATTACTCATATCTCAAATGTTGCTCATATTTCAAAGCAAAAAAATCACTCACTCGACGGCTGGTATCTCAAAAATCTCGTATGTTAGGGCACTCGTATCTCGAGGTACCACTGTATGACAAAGGCTAGAGCCTCTAGAGACTTTATCACTGTTAATTCACTCGGAACTACTCGGAACTACACATATCCCCCAACATTTAATGTCTCATCTTCTTTGTTTTTGTCAGGAAAACGCATCCTCCACCTAGCAAAACAAAAAACAAAACAAAAAAACCTGCCTTTATCTTGCACAATTTACTCTTTTTAAAGTGTATCTTGGAGTTTCAGTTGCAGTAAAGAACTCTATTCAGCATGTAATTGGAGAAAATATAATGGAAATATTGAAATAAAAATAATATTCTCCCTAATATATTCAGTTTAATTGTTCTTTTTCTTCTCTCCAGAGTGAGTGGGAGGTAATCCCTTCTAGTTCAGTTATATCTTCTTTAAATGACTGTGGTTTTATAATGTATTATTTTGTGAGCAGACGTTTTTCCTTTTTTTTTCTTCTAACTTTCTTATGTTATACCACATCTGGGTTCAAGTTAAATAATTTTATTGTTTCTGATATGCTTGGTCATAAGCCAAAAAACAATAAGTATTCTTCTTATGATGCAAGTATCCTTATTAAGTTCTTATATTAAAGATTTCTGGAATGCATTGAAAATATAGACCTGAGGACAAAAGCAAACTTTCATGGAAAGGCATTAAGTTCTAGAGTTTATAATGTAGGGTTTTTATGAAAAGAGAGAGAGAAAGAGAGAGAGCAAATTGAAACAATAATTCTTAGAGCTACAATACTTGGGACAATCACATAACTTTAATTCTCACAATAACATCATAAGATGGATACTATTAGCTCCACTTTATATCTGAGGAAATAGAGGCTCAGACAAATTATATCAATTGCTTAATCACCCAACAAAGAAAGTGGTGGAACCTGGTTTTTAGAAGTTGGTTTCAAAGGCAGGGGTCATTTAGAAAGGAGCTTTGCTGGAAAAGGAGTTTTGTTTTCTTCCAAATCCTCCCTAATAATTAAGCCAAATAACCACCTTATGAGACAGTTGGCAACCTCACTCTAAGACTGGACCTTATTCCAGACTATTTTATATGGCAGTCACTAGAAAGGACAGTAGAAACTGTGCCTTTCAAAGCTTGGAAGCCCTAGGACCCACACTGAATTGTATACTTTGAATAAGTAAACTATATGAATTACTCCTTAATAAAGCTGCTATTAAAATAACGTCAGCCCAGCTGGCATGGCTCAGTGTTGACCTATGAACCATGAGGTCATTGTTCGACTCCCAGTATATGCCTGGGTTGCGGGCTCAGTCCCCAGTGTGGTGTATGCAGGAGGCAGCCAATCAATGTTCTCTACCATCATTGATGTTTCTATCCCCCTTCCTCTCTGAAATCAATAAAAATATATTTTAAAAAATTAAAATGAAGGATCTGATTAAACCCAGATCTAGCTGACACAATAATATAAATCCCAAATCAAAGACCTGCCCAACACTGATAATCTGAGTAATCTTGGACTCAAATAGAATATGGTATGCATAAAAGGACTGCTGGAAGTCAGAAGATACTAATCTAGTAATTTTTGTTTTGTCAATTACAAATAAATTTTAAGTTCTAAAATCAGTAAGATTTCTTTTTAAACATTTGTAAAACAACAGAAAGGAACAGGCACAAAAGAAAATGCCCCAAATATCCAAATAAACAACTATCAGATTTTAGTTTGCCATCTACCTATCTATCTACATCTTTTTAAAAGTATTATTTTACAACATATTTACTGACTTCATCCTATGGTCTACCAAATATATTTATCAATCTCTGCTGATAAGTATTTAAATAATTTATCATTTTTCTCAATTATAATGAACACTGCTATGAACATCCTTAAAAACAAATCCTTGGACATATCTCTACTTCTTTTATTATTGATAAATTTGAATCCAAAAATTGAGAAGAGAAGCAGTTAAGTGTCAGTTTATATTGTTACTTTATATATCAAAGACATAAATGATTCTTGTAAATCCCTGATCTCTAATACTAGCTCAACCACTTGGTCCCAAAAAATCCACACTCATCTAATAGTGATGCTCTTCAGTTACCATTAACTGAAAAGAAATTCAAGCTGCTGATTCACAACCAAAAGATTAGTAGAAACCCAAAGAAACTTAAATTAGGTCTTGAATATCAACAACTAAGTCTCAGAGGGCCAAGGAAATTACTACAGATCACACATTTTATAAGTAGACAAACTAGGACTAGAATTGAGGCTGTATGATCCTAATGTCTATGATTTTCCCATTAAACCTCACTGCTTCACATGCTAGTCACTGCCCACAAGGGATTTGTAATTGTTGTTAGCAAGTAAGATATATGCACCAACAATTATAATTCAGGTAGAGGAAGATAAGTGACATAAAAATGATGCAAACAAATATTGGGAGGATCAGGAAAGTTTTTATGTTTGTGATGTAGGCTACTAAGGAGGAATTTACTCAGTCATTTAATAAACATTTGAGTAACTATTTGTGGAAGTGGAGCCGACTCTGACAGCTACTTACCAAAATCCATGCCGTCCACTTCTTACTGCACACACAGCTAGACATTATTTTACAACCTCCTTTATAGTGAAATATAGCCATTAAACAACATTTTAGCCACAGGAATTTGACTAAAAGTAATATAAGCCACTTTC
Source organism: Lasiurus borealis (assembly GCA_004026805.1). NCBI lineage: Eukaryota > Metazoa > Chordata > Mammalia > Chiroptera > Vespertilionidae > Lasiurus > Lasiurus borealis. The sequence continues at coordinate 20,391 of PVJN01019755.1, forward strand.
ACCAGTGCTTATTAAAAGGATCCCACGTGGGCTTTTTCTACCCCTTTCCCCATCTAGCTTGACAGGAATGAAGACGATGCCCAGATTATCCTGGAATCCATGCATTGAAGGTAACAGTCAGCTTGAGTCACTGAATGACTATGCATTTAAGAGATGCCCTGTCCTTTTGTTCATGAAGAAAAAAAAACTTGTACTTGCTTGATACATTAGACACATATACTTTATAGTCAATCTAATACAATTATTTATCTATACTAGTATATATATATTCCTTGTGCCATGATAAATAAATTTGTCATGCCCTCAAGAAAGTAAAATTGTATAGGGGAAGGAAGTTAAAACCATAGGAAATAGGATACTGTATATGATAGGAGGGAACTGTGAGCACTTATCCTCATTTTAGTGATTCTAGTGCTGAATCTCTCTCCAAAGAAATGGCATCTAAGTTGAAACCTGATGCATATATAGGAGTTGTCTAGGAAAAGGAGGAGAGAGATTTGAAAATGAAAAGTATTCCAGCACAAGAAGAGCTTGTGCAAAGTTTAAGGTATCAACAAAAACCATTAGGGCATAGGATTTCCATAGATATAGAAAGGGGATCAGACAGTCAGTGGAAGAAACAAATACAGTGTAAGAGGGTAGTCTGTGAACCCTCAGAATACATCTGAAGTGCAAAGTGGCTGGTAGCAGCTCAGAAGATGCATGGTTGAGTCATCCTTAAATAGATTGATTTGTGCCAGAAGAATGGAATAGGGACATGGACAAACACTGGATTATATGGAAGGGAGAGTTAGGAGATATAATAGTTTTAAGACTTCCTTACCAGACAAAAAGTGACCATTGGAATAACAAGGAAGTCCTAACTGCAGGAAAGGAACAGCACCAAAACCAATCTAAGAGCATCTGGTCAATCAGAAAGGTCTTTAAAAGGAGCTGTTTATTTAAATTAACATTTATATAACATTAACATTTTGAGCAAAGGCCTGTCTATGTACTGGAGGTACAGTAGTGAATAAAACAAAGACTAAGCTCATAAAGCTTCCAATTCCATGGATCTAGAAACAGAAAGTTGAGTTTTCAATCAAGAGTATAAGTTCCATCTTGTATTTAATATTTTTAAAGTATAATATCTTATAGAATACTTTCACATTCAAGGTTAATGTTTATAGCTATAATAACCATTGAACAGAAAGTAGTATTTTCTCTATTTTATTGATAAGGGAAGTAAAGCTCAATAATATGAAGTAATATAATATAATAATAATCACCACTACTCTGCATCAGATGCTTCCAGTAAAGTGACTTACAAATATTCTATCAAATACTCAAAACTATTATGCACATTTTACATGAGAAAACAAGGACTCAAGTCAGTATCAGCTGGAAACTGAAGCTAACCTGAGCTAGATATATTCCATGTGTCCCTCTGTAACCATGTGTCTCCACTCTTCTTCACTTTTCTCTGAGTACTTGGCTAACCTTTATGGATTACATCAACGAACGATATTCTTTACTCTTGCCTTCTGTTCAGTTATTCCCCTGAGGAAGTCAAACAAATGATTAGATGCAGGAATGAGAGGGAGATCAGAGTATTTATTTTCCTGGCTACTTTCCCAAAAGGTAACCTAAGACTTCCTGTTTCTCCTAACAGAAAATCACTGCTACTTTCAAAGCAACCCACTCTGCACTACTCCCTCTTTGCAGGCTTCAATAACTTCTCCCTTCCTGAAGGGTGGTGAAAATTCTGTTGCTACTAGTCCCAGGTTCTTGCACTATCATTTGTAGATTTGCAAACCAACCATTATTAATACAATGATCCTTTATAAATAAACCTACCTCAAATTATCCTACAAGAGACCCGGTGCACAAATTTGTGCACAGGTGGGCTTCAGCCCCAATCAGGACCTATGGGGTCGGGCCAATCGGAGGGAGGGGCTGTGGGATGTTGGCTGGCTGCCCTGCCCCCCATCAAGGTTCAGAGAGGCCAATGGAGGGTGGGGCAGGCTGGAGGATGAACCTCGAGAAGATCCACTGAGCTGAAGTTGAGCACAGGCCCCAGGATTGCCAGAGAGAACAGCCTCAGCAAGGAAAGAGAAACCTCCAGAATGCTCGGCAAACAGGCCCTGAGCTCCCTTTGGCCAGGCAGACTCAGAGCTGGTGTCTCTGTGTATATTAGACACAGGCTGGCACTTGCCTTTGTTTGTTGGTCAAATCCATTGCATTTAAAAACTTGTTCCCCTTCTCCTCTTCGGGCCCTTACAGCAAATACAGGCCAATTGGAAGATGTGGGCCCCAGAGGCAAGCCAGGACCCACAATCACTGGAAATTTGGGCCGAAGACAACTGGGTAGTAATCTCCATGGAACAGAACACTGTTTTAGAGTATTAATTATCCCCTAAAATGTGCCCAGCTGCTCCTCTTTAGCTGGAATTGACTGACTTAAGGAACCAAAAACCAAGTTTCCTTTGAGGTGGGATCCACCAGCAGCTGGCAGGTGGTAGGCCCCTCACAGGAGGCTGCCTTCCCCCCAGCTTGGTGTGCTCTGAGCTGCTTTGTTTCTGGCAGTGCCAAGTCCTGAACTGCTGGTTGGGTGGCAGGTCCACAGGGTTTCTCTGGACCACTTTCCTGGCCTCCCTCCTGCCTGGAGTGCCAGTTGGTTGTTGCTAGAGCCAGGACTCAAAGAGCAAAGGAGCTGGCCTGCGCCAAGAGGGATCTGCAGATGACCAGGCTGTACCCCAAACCCCCCTTCTCAGACTCACTCATATGGATCCGGCTAAAGCCTGCTACCCGAGACTTGCCACGTGGAGAGAGTACCAATGGGGAGAATGGCACCCTGACCTACCAGCCTTCATGACAATCATCTTGGTACTCAGCTGATTGAATTTGTCCCAGAGAGCCTTCATCTCAAGCTGTATGCTCATGATGGCCAACTTTACATTCTTTACCAGTGTCTTGGTGGCAGCTGCGCAACTGGGCCTGGGGCCCTTGAACTCAGCAGTGGCACTGCTGGCAACCCCTACGGCCAGCTTGTCATAGCAACCAGTCATTCTGGCTGTTCCACTATAATGGTCACTAGGCTTTTATTATATAGATGAGTGTGTCGCCTGTTTCCTTTTGGAAAACTAATGAGACACAATCCTGTGAATTCAATATCTATAGGTTCCCTCCCATTCATTTATTCAGTCTCTCACACATTCAAGAGGTGATGGATGGTGTCACTCTGCTAAGTAGCACTCTTTCCAAGATGTAGTAGCTGGGAGACCTAGCTGCCTAAGGCATTATTTCTCAGCACCCTTAGTCTTCTCTACCTTGGGAACCTTCAGGACATCCAATTCCCTGATGCCTGCCTGGATCATGAGTACCAACAAAGTGATCCCATGACCAGAGAGTTGAGAATGTAATTGGGAACTTTTTAGTAAGTTTTATTCACAGAGATTTCTTCCATGTGTTCTTTTATTATTTAAATAAAGCCCAGCCATGGGTTATGGCTTAGTGGTTGAGCATCAACCTATGAACCAGGAGGTTAGGGTCTCAATCCCCAGTGTGGGGCATGAAGGAGGCGACCAATCAATTATTCTCTCTCATCATTGATGCTTCTCTCTTTCCATCTCCCTTCCTCTCTGAAATCAATTTAAAAATATAAAAAATAGTAAATTAAAAGAAATTTATTTGAATGTTTGGCTTAAGGCTGTATAAAGGCCTGATTTATAGCATTTTCCAATTCTCATGATATAATACATTATGATTTCAAGCTTCCAATGGTTTGAAAAGCAACTAACACAACTGCTAAAAATTCAATAATCAGTTACTGCAAGCTGACAGGGCAGCTCCAGGAGACCACTACACTGCTCAATGGTATGGCTACATTTTCCTCTGTCTCACCTCTTAATAAGAATTTGATTTTTGGTCATGGCATGAATTTTCAAATGCCTCTTATATCTCATTCCCAGTATCTCTACTGCTTTTCGTAATACCCTGGCAGATCAGAAGGATAAGATACATGATACTCATTTTACTAATATGAAGAAACCAAGTCCCAGGCAAGTGATGTGATGCAACCTGAATCATATTATTAGTAACTGTTAACATGATTTAATTAGTTATTATATCAGTTAAATATAACTGATTTTCCACAAATTCAAATTGTAGAATTTCTAAAAATATTTTTAAAACTCTAAAAAGTGCTGAAACTGGTTTGGCTCAGTGCATAGAGCATCGGCCTTCGGACTGAAGGGTCCCAGGTTTGATTCCGGTCAAGGACATGTATCTTGGTTTGTGGGCACATCCCCAGTAGGGGGCGTGCAGGAGGCCGCTGATCGATGTCTCTCTCTCATCAGTGTCTCTAACTTTCTATCCCTCTCCCTTCTTCTCTGTAAAAAAATCAATGAAATATATTTTTAAAAAAAACCTCTACAGAGTAAAAATCTTGTCATCTAAAGACTTAAGTTAACAGTAATACATTTGTATTTAACATATATGTAGGTTTCATACTATTACAACAATTATATATAGTATCTATCCACCTTTTACTTTATATAAGATCAGCATTTTTTTCTGTGTTATTATAATGCCTGGAAACTATTTAAAATGCCTGCATAATATTGCAATGAGTTGACTCACTATAATTTACTTACTAATTTTCCTGGTTTTAAACATTTAGATTGATTTGAGTTTCTGTCATTATCAACTACCATATAACCAATACCTTTGTATAAAAAGATTTTTCTATAATGTGGGTCTTTTTTTATGGTTTAAATCTTAGAAAAGTATTGCCAAGACTAGGACTCAGATTTTTTAGATTCCTATTCCTAATCTCTTTCCACTACATTTCCCATCTCTTAAAATAATAAACCACATGGGCATTTTAATCTAATACCATTCTAAATTTTTATGTATGTGCTTGGGTTTTCTTAGTCATCCCTAACCAGTGGTGGAAAGGGAGCACCTTGAAACCTAACCCAAGGTTTCAGTACTATTACTTTATAGGAAGATATTCAAGGAAATTGGTAATAATATTAGCACTGATAAAAAAAAGAAAAAAAGAAAGAAAAGAAAAGAAAACGGATTAGAGTAAGAGTGGATTATGCCAATTTGTTTCTGTGGGCTTTGGTTTTATCTTCCCAGTGTTTACACAAGGTTTGTCTTTTGTTCAGCCTTTTAGGCTGTCTGCCTGAGTCTTTTTCTTCTTTTTTCTTTTTTCTTTTTTTTTTTTTTTTTGCTAGTAGTTAGTTTTTTTCTTTAATTTCTTTATTGATTATGGTATTACATATGTGTCTTTATTCCTCCATTAGCCCCAGTGCCCCATTCATGCCCCTACCCCCTGCTGTCTGTGTCCATTGGTTAGTCTTATATACATGCATGTAAGTCCTTTGGTTATCTCTCCTCCTTACCCCCACCCTCTTCTACCTCCTGTGAGATTTGAGGTTCTGAATAATGTTTCTCTGTATATGGATTTGTTTTTGTTCATCAGTTTATGTTATTCATTATAGTGAGTCTTCATTTTGGCCTCTTCACTCAGGAGTTGAATGAGCAACTTGTCTTGTTTTTCCTAGGCAATTCACAATTTAAAACTAAAGTTTAAATCTCTATATCCCAGGAAACACAATAGTTCCAGGCAAACCAGGAGGGTTGGTCACCCTACCAGTCGGAGTGGATACTAACTCCTGAGTCATCCACAACTCCTCTAGCTCTTTTACCCTTCACATCCATTCAATCACAAAGTTAAGTTGGTTTAATCTGTCAGTGCTCAAATCTACCTAACTTGTTTTCTTCTCTAAGACTGTTAACACTTCTAAATTTGGTCCAATTTACTCTAATGAACAAATTAATCAGCGAAGTCATTTCAGATCTAGCAAAGATTGTACAGTTGCTTCCTGCTTCCTTGTGCCCTTTTCCTCCAACCTCCCCAAGCACAAAGTATGGCAGGAACAGTACTTGGAGTTCTGATGCATTTGGCTTAATGCTGCCCATTACTATGTAAATGTCATGGGCTTAGTTTCTGCATAGGTGAGGATACAAAATACCAATTGTTTTGTAATGCCAGTTTTCAGCAGTGCCTAGTAGCAATTTCAGTTTTTGACAATGTTAAAAATATTCATGACTTATAGTTGCAGAAACTTGATGCTACAGAATCTTAACAACCAGTAATCTTTTTAAAAAACTAATATGTAAACAAAGTAGACTAAACTAAAATAGGAAGAAAACTTTCGATCTTCCAACTTCTCTAATTTGCTGCTAGGTATTGTGATGTTAGCTCCTCAAGGCCAAACTGTCTAGAATGACCATATATTTGCATAATGACTTTTTAGTTGCTTCTTTTGCTCTTTTGCTTTCCTAAACCCCAAGATCTGGAGGCATTTTTGCTTGGGATCAGTCACAATTCTCTTGGATAGGTGAAGAATAATATTATTTCACCTTGAAAAAGTAAGGAAAGTTTGTTTTCCAATTAGGAATATATTTCATCTAGGAAATTTAGGGTTTTTAATATTTGTCATGAGGTAAGAAATTTTTCATGGTCTATATGAATATTAAAATAGGTAATGCCCCTAGACCAGAAAAGTATCAGCTACTTCCCTTTGTTTTGATGGTCGCCTGGGTACTAAAGAAATTGGAAATAGAAAGACAATAGAGAAGATATTCTAACATTGGGATCTGTAAGGTTATTTGTCAGCCTTGAGTCAGGCCATTGTCTAGAATCTTACATTTTGATGAATACCTTAGAGTCAGTAAAATTTAATATTCTGAGGGTCAGTCACATACACTTCTATATGTTATCCTGAAATCATTTAGGATGATGACTACTGGAAGACAGGTTCTGGTACAGGTCATCCACATAAGGAATGGAAGCATGTCCTAGCAGTAAGCACCAAAGGGGTTGAAAGAATCTTTAGGACAAACCAGTAGCAAGGGTAGTAATAAACAGCAGAGATTAGTTAATAAAATTTTAAAATGAGAGTTCCATTTGGGAACGTATCTTTTCTGTCATTTTCATACAATAGCTCCAATTTCTAGAATAATGTGTGGCAATTAAAGGTACTCAATAAAGTCTTATTAAGTAAACAAATATCTATAAACATCCAGCTTAGGGGCAGATCAGTATGAAGGAATGTGAATAGTTTTGCATCTAAAGCCTGGGGATGGTAAAGTAAAAAATAGGAGAGATTAAACATATCAACAACTTGATTTGCTCTGGTCCCTTATGCCTTACAGGCTTGATAAACTACAATAAACTCAGTTCTAATGCTTTCCTGACTTTCAGACCATTAGAGAAACCCCTTGACTGGATAATGGCAGCTGCTGAGAGTTTGCAACATTGAATAAGAACACTAACTTAATTTGAAGGCAATATAATATAAATGCAAGGACACATTAATATTTCAAAATCTTGTCAAAAACCCTGACAGAGAAGACCCAAATGATAGTCCATGAGAAACAAAACAAAATGAAATGAAATAATTAAGGCTTAAGGATTTTCCAAAGCACAGAAAAAGAGAAGACTCCAGAACGGAACACATGAGAAACAGGAGGGTGACTACTGTTGCTGTGTGAAATCCCAGCACAGAGCCAGTAAAAGAAGTGAGCATATCAACAGTGATGTTCTTTGGTTGGCAAAGTTTGAAGTACACATCAGCACATATGCCTATTGGAGTCACGTGTGCTTTTGTTATCCACCTGGGTTGACTTCAGAGACTCAAAGCAAAGGCCTATCCCTTGTCCGGAACCCAATGTCAAAAAAAAATACATTAAGTGCACAGCAGTCTAGTGCACTTGATACAGCAAAGCAAAATAAAAAAATAAAAATAACAAAATAAAATAAAAAAAAAACAGGCCCAGAAAGATATTTTATCTTACAATAAACAGTTTTCATTATCATCATCAAATGCCTGCATTTTTATAAACCTGAGCTTCTCAGATCAGCATTTACAGAAAATTGCCAAGTATCATTTATAGACAAAAGCACAATTCAATATTTATGAAATCCTGGTTTTCTATAAATATACACATTTGGAGATGATCTCACTAGTCATTAAATTTTGAATAGAGATCAAAGCTAGAATAATATTAACAATTCCTTGCATTTGTATCATGTTTACATAATTCTATTAATAATAGATGAAATTTACTGAGCACTTAGCAAGTGCCAGGCACTTTACATGTAAATTTGCATAATGAATTCAGTTCAGTTCAAGGAACATTCACTTAGCACCTACTGTGTGACAGATGAATAACATTTTGTTTCTGTCTTTAAAATCCCTTGTTTTGGTACACTCAATCAGTAGTTGTTGAATGAGTAAATGAGTGGATGGATGAACAAAATAATTGGTTTGAATGGCACTGTGGGGTAATAAAAATTACGCAAGCTCCTTACTATTAATCATCTTTAGAAAATACTTAACCTTTCCTAGACTCAATTTCTTCATCTGTAATATATGGATGTTTAAATTCTCTCCTGCAAAATGTTGTGAGAATAGTAATAGTAAATGTAGAAGGTCTGACAAAGAATGGGCTCAAAGTAAGTGAGAGTCATTATTATCACCCATATCATCATCATTATTACTGTAACTGGACAATCCTATCCAGTTCTCCTCCTCACTAGAGCAATTGGACAAATAGAACTTTAACATTCACAAAAACACAACTTCTACACATACACACACACACACACACACACACACACACACACACTTGTGCATGCGCAATCAACAAGGAAAGCAAGAAAAATATACTAACATGTAGTTCTCATTATTCTCCTAGATTACTGAACAACATCTATGCCCAGGCTAAAAAAAACACAGAATCAACTTTAAGTTTCCAAAAATACCTTGATAAAAGGCAAGTAGGATATGAAGTTAATCAAATAACAGACTATATCCTTCCTCAGAATGTTGACCAATCTAAACATAAGACCATGTTCTCTATCCCAACATTCGCAAAAAACAGTTCCTGGAGCCATTCAGAAATTTATATTATTCTCCTAACCAATAGCCATCCAGAATCTCATCTTATTCTTCCTAGTGCCAGTGAGGCTAAGCCCTATCTATATAGCAGATGAACTTGAGCTATGAGTCAAATTCTCAAACCAGAAATATGTCCCCAATCAGTAGGTCACTTACCATTTTGGTCTGCTAGTAGATTTCACCATAGGGGCCATTCCATCTCTATAAAGACTCTTGGTTTTGCTGAAGTTAACAATATTGAAAATAACTCTCTGAAAAAGAAAGAGAGGTTTATCAGAAGACTATGCTATATACAAGTTGACATTTCTTGATAATTAGTACTGGAAAAAATAAGCAGGGTTAAAGGAATCCATATGGACTAACTGTACAGTGAAGAAAAACAATGCTCACAGAAACTCAATGTGTTTGCTCCAGTTTAGCACAGTAGTTAACACCACAGACTCTGGAACCTGGAAGCCCGAGTTTTAATCCTACTTTACACTCTCAAGTTGTATGACCTTGCCAAACTATTAAGTCTTTCTGTGTCTCAGTTTCCTCATCTGGAAAATGGGAATAATAATGGTATCTAGGGTTACTGATGAGGATGAAATCAGTTAATATGTGTACATTGTTTGGACCCATACTTGGTACATAATAAGTACTATATAAGTTCTGGCCATTATCATTAACTAGAGGCTCAGTGCATGAAATTTGTGCACGGTGGGTAGAGGGGAGGGCCTTCAGCCAAGTCTGCTCCCTCTCCAATCTGGGACCTTTTGAGGGATGTCCAACTGCCGATTTAGGCCCGATCCTTCTCACAATCCAGGACTACTGGCTCCCAACTGCTCACCTGCCTGCCTTCCAGATTGCCTCTAACTGCTTCTGCCTGCCAGCTTGATCACCCTCTAACCACTCCCCTGCCAGCCTGATTGATGCCTAACTGCTCTCCTACCAGCCTGTTTGTCCCTACCTGCCCTCCCCTGTGGGCCTGGTCACCCCTAACTGCCCTTCCCTGCAAGCCCAATCACCCCCAACTTCCCTCTTTTGCCAGCCTGGTAACCACTAATTGCCCTTTCCTACAGGCTTGATTACCCCAACTGCCCTCCCTTGCAGGCCTGATCTCTCCCAACTGCCCTCTCCTGCTGGCCATCTTGTGGTGGCCATCTTGTGTCCACATGGGGGCAGGATCTTTTGACCACATGGGGGCAGTCATCTTGTGTGTTATTAGATAGGAGTAGAGGCCTGGCTCATGAAATTCATATAGTTGGAGGGAGGGTCCTTCAGCCTGGCCTGTGCCCTCTTGTAATCCAGGAGTCCTGAGGTTGATTGCCCCACAGAGAGAGGACCCACCCCCCATCACAACCCACAGGTTGAGAACCACTAGCAGGGTCGCCTAAGACCATCGGAAAACCAGATATTTACATTACAATTCATAACAGTAGCAAAATTACAGTGACAAAATAGCAACAAAAATAATTTTATGGTTGGGGGTCACCAGAATATAAAGAACTGTATTAAAGGGTTACGGCATTAGAAAGGTTGAGAACCACTGCTCTAGACTGACCTAGAATTTGCATGGAAATGAATGATATTATCATTATAGTGACAGTCGTGCATTTGAAGCTCAACAAACTAAAGGTATTAACAATATAAAACTGAAGTTAAAAATTATACAACTGCTCCCATCCTTTTGACTAGAACTGCACTCCTTTTGTTATCCTTTGCTAGCCTAGGGGTACTAGGCTCAACCCCAATTTTAGCGTCAACTTATAGGGGCATATATACTTCAGTAATCACCTTTTCTCTCTGGGTTCCCTCTTTAAAAATGGGGGAAAGGAGTGTTCTAGATGATTAAAGTTAAAAGAAATCAGGCCCTTCTTTTAATAAATAACTTTGTCATAACTGGGGAGGAGAGACTAGGAAAGAAAATATAATTGGGTTTAAAAGATACTAAATGACCACTGAAGGAGTCCAAAGGACAGAGGATGAGGAGCAGAGCAAGGAAAGCCAGAGTAGTTTCAAAAAGGGAAAACTTTCAATGAGTCACCATAGACTAGCTTTTCAACACAGATGCAGGGAGGGAAGCATCAAAATTCATCTATTGTTTCAGTTAACAAATATTTATTGGGTGAGGTATTATAAAATATCAAGTGCCAGGTGTTTTACACACTTTTTAAATGATTGAAATATTCCCCTATAACTACTAATGTGGAAATGGAGGCTCCAATAATTTAACTACTTGTTTAAAGTTATATAATAGATGGAGAGATGATATTGAATCCAGGGGATTAAAAAAAATAAGATGCTCATGATCTTGAGCTGCTCACTAAGGTTCCAAATTTCATAATTCTAACTAACTTTCCAAAATAAGGGCAAAGATAAATAGTAAAAAAAAAATTCCAAGTCCTTATCATTTTGTTTTTTGGAAAAGAGAAAATCTTAACCATTTCCTCTGGCCTCATGTTTGGAACGACCATAAAATATTTTGTTCTATGAAATAAGCTCTTAGGAATAACTCATGTTTTTCTTTCTCTTCAGAGATCTAACCATTGACCACATCTCCAGGCTTTTCAGTTTCAGAATTCCCTGTTGTCATTAAATTAAGTCATCAAGAATGTCCAAGGCTATTCCATTATTAATAACCCAGACCTGTCTGTTGTCAGTTCAATTACTTCTCCCAGGCTCTTGACTAAGGTCCGATTTAAGAAAATCAATATCAAGAGGCACAAATGGCCTTTGAACCTCACAAAGCTTAATCCTCCCCCTTTTTCTTCTGAGATTCCAGGTGTCAGATCCAGTGAGCCTGGAAGCCATATTGCAATTTCAGGATTAAATTAATACTAAATGCAGGGGGTGGAGGGACATGTAATACAGAAACAATGTGCATATATAAAGCTGAAATAAATAAATGAGAAAGTAAAACATTTATTGATCATTAATATCCTACACTGTGCCAGGAATATTTCCCAGATGTTTTAAATATACTTGATTATTTAGCATCTACATCCATAAACAAAAGCTATTTTAGCCCAACTTCAAACATGAGGAAATTAAAGCTAATACAGACTAACTGGCTTGTCACTCCTCACCCCACAAAACTCACACATGCAAACACACACACACACACACACACACACACACACACACACACAACTATTAATTGATAGAGCTAGGATTTAAATCCTAGGTGTTCAGACCATAAAGATCATACTTTCTGTGACACTACAGGCAAAGAGAACACTATCTCTTTTTTTTTATTTTTATCTATTTTTTATACATATCTCCCCATTGTCCCCCCTCCCTCCTAGGCATACCCCAACCCCCCAGTGTCTATGTTCATTGGTTATGCTTATATGCATGCATACAAGTCCTTTGATTGATCTCTTATCTACCTCACCTAACTTTAATCTTCCTGCTATAATTTCACAGTCTGTTTGATGCTTTACTGCCTCTGTATCTATCCTTTTGTTCATCAGTTTACAATGTTCTTTATTATCCACAAATGAGTGAGATCATGTGATGCTTCTCCTTCATTGACTGGCTTATTTCACTGAGCATAAGCTCTCCAGTTCTACCATTTGCAGAGAACACTATCTCTTAACAACATTCTTCACCCATGCATTTCTTAATGTTTTTCCTCAGGAAGGCTTATGTGGCTGTGAGAGTCAAAGGTATTTGGAAGTAGTCAATTAGGAAACCTTGTCTATTCATATTTTACACTCAATTATCAGTTATTTACTCAAAATGCACCACAAGAAATGGAATCTATGAGATACTGGTAACAACTATAATAGCAAACAACTTCTGAGCCTTTCCTAAGTACCAAAAATGGACATATTCTTTTTCATTTTTCATGTATTCAAGAAATAATGATAGAAATGCCTCCTGTACCAAAGGGTTACAGGTTTGATTCCCCAACAAGGTCATGTACCTAGGTTGCAGGTTTGATCCTCACCTCAGTCAGGGCTCATGCAGGAGGCAACCAATCTCTCTCTCTCTTTCTCTCTCTCTCTCTCTTTCTCTCTCTCTCCCCCCCACGTCCTCCCTCCCTTTCTCTCTCCCTCTCCCTTTCACTCTCTGTAAAAAGCAATGGAAAAAAGTATCCTCTGGCGAGGATTAAATATATGTCCTAGCTGGTATGGCTCAGTGGTTGTGCATCAACCCATGAAACAAGAGCTCGCAAGTCTAATTCCTAGTCAGGGCACATGCCCAGATTTTGGGCTTGATCCCACAATGATTCCCATCAACGATTCTCTCTCATCCATGTTTATATCTCCATCCCTTTCTCTTCCTTTGTCTAAAAATCAATACAAGTTTTCAAGTCTCTGGGTTTTCAAAGTACCATTTCCCTTAGTCCAGTTATTGAAGAAGTGTAGCTTGGGTTTCAGTAGAGCTAGAAAGCAAAGCCAGTGTCCAGAACTTCTGTTCCATGTTGCAATTGGGTCCAATTCAGCATCAGACTAGTTATAGTCCATTGGAACATTTTGTGTGGGTTTTACGTGGCCATGGGCCACGTGGGCAAATGTAGGGGAGCCAAGACAGCATACCCCATGCAACAAGAGTCCTAAGAGAGCCAAGAGAAACCAACAGTGTGAACTCATTTATGTAAGTGATTAAATATCCCAAAATTTACACCCTTACATTGGCTATGCCCATTCAGGCCAATCACCTATTCCCAAGTGTAATTGACAGGAAAATACCTGCCCACAGTTACCCCAGCTTTACTGGGCATGTGTCTCCTCTCTATTCAGTCCCTTTCCCCAACAATATACAGGGAATAGGCTGGTGGCTCCCTGAGGATGTAAAGCTTTAGCTTCCTATGAAGCTATCCAAATGACATGCCAATAATATTTGGTCTTCCCTTTGCTCCTTTCCTGTTTTTAATAACTAGATTAATAATTACAATGGTATCAAAATCTATATAATTTTATTAACCAATGTCATCTCAATAAATTCATTTAAAAAAAAAGAGAAAAAAGAAAAGTAAAGCCCTGAGTTAGTTATATTTATTGAAAACTCTAAATAAAAAATTACCAGTCCAAATCCAGCATATGCACACACATAAATTTTATATCAATACAAAGTAAAGCACTTCCTAGGAATGGAAAGTTATTTCAACATAAAAAAAGAGCTATAACGTAAGTCATCATATTAACAAATTAAGGGAGAAATAATACATTATTAACAAATAAGTATAGTAAAAATTCTTATCTTACCTAATAATAGAGAAACATGTAAATTGACTACCTCCACTATGCCCACAGCCAATTAGAGTGTGAAAATTAACCCAACCAAGATAGTGGTTAATTTGCATACATACATGGGTCCCGGGAACCTCCTTGGCAACCAGGTCACTCCCAGATGGCCATCAGGCAGAGGCTTTAGGATTGGGAAGGGGCCAAGCCTGCAATTGGAGGGGCAGAGGAGCAGGGGTTCCCCTTCCCAGTTCTAATGTCTGGGGTGGAGGCTTTAGGCTTGGGAAGAGGCTTAGCCTGATTTGGAGGTGTGTGTGGGGGAATCCCTTCCCAAGCCTAAAGCCTTGGGTGGAGGCTTTAGGCTTGGGCAGGGGCCGAGCCTGGGATCAGAGGGAAGGGGAAAAAAATCAATGGAAACATATCCTCATGTGGGGATAAAAAGAAAAAGAAAGAAAGAAATGTCATATCCTATGAAAGACAAATCTTGAAAATGCTTCAAGAGAGTTGTCAATTTTTCATAGTGAAAGGAATGGAGTCTGTGTTGATGAAAATACCTTAAAAGCTGTGGTGACTGGCAATAGCTGCTGCCGTCGGGTGATGGGGCTAGTGCCTTCCTCTGATCAGCTCAGTTGCCTCCTGCAAAGGGAGGTCAGACTGTGCCTTAGGCCCGCTCTGGGCCTAAGCCATCAATAGGACATCCCCTGAGGGCTACCAGTATGTGAGAGGAGGCAGGCTGGGCTGAGGGACCCCTCCCCAGTGCATGAATTTCATGCACTAGACCCCTAGTCCTATACAATAAAACTCTAATATGCAAGTTGACCAAACAGTGGAATGACCAGTCGCTATGATGTGCACTGACCACCAGGAGGCAGACGCTCAATGCAGAAGCTGACCCCTGGTGATCAGCACTCTCCCACAGGGGGAGCACTGCTCATCCAGAACTTGGGTTCATGGCTGGCAAGTGCAGCAGCATTGGCAGGAGCCTCTCCTGCCTCCCCAGCAGCAGTCAGACATCCTCCAAGGGGTCCTGGACTGCAAAAGGGCACAGGCTGGGATGAGGGAAACCCCCCTCCCACGTGCACAAATGTTGTGCACCGGGCCTCTCGTCCAGTGGCCCGCAAACTGTGGCTCACAAGCCACATGTGGCTCTTTGGCCCTTTGAGTGTGGCTCTTCCACAAAATATCATGGTCTGGGTAAGTCTATTTTGAACAAGTGGTATTAGAAGTTTGAGTTTAAAAAATGTGTCTCTCAAAATAAATTTCAATCATTGTACTGTTGATATTTGGCTCTGTTGACTAATGAGTTTGCCGACCACTGCTCTAGTCTATTATAAGCTGATAACCAGCAGTCACAGGGAATCAATAGTTTGTTAATCAGCTCTATCTGTGTCTTAGTAACTAAAAATTGTGAAACTCTTCATGTAGATACTGCAGTCTGAGATAATAAAGAAATGGCTTACAAGTTCTTCCCCGCTTCACTGAAAGCTTGTTCTGAGCAGTCAACAAAAAGAGGTAGAGAGAGAAATGAGCAAAACATTCTTATCAAGGGAAGGTTAGCATATCAAACAAGAGCATTAGCAACTTGACAAAATTAAAATAGATCTTTCAGGGAGATGTGTTCTTCTCCTTATAATTCAGAATAAATATCTACAAATATACAAACAAAAATGCCTCTATTTTTCTCCATATTGATTTTTTGAGGAAACTCCATAATGTTTTCCATAATGGCTACACCTGTCTGCATTCCACCAGGAGTATACTAGGGTTCCCTTTTCTCCATATCCTCTCCAGCACTTGTCATTTGTTGATGGTAGCCATTCTGACAGGTGTGAGGTGACACTTCGTTGTCATTTTAATTTGCATCTCTCTGATGTTCAGTGACTTTGAGCATTTTTTCATATGTCTCTTGGAGATCCATATATCCACTTGGAGAAGTATCTATTTAGGTCCTTTGCCCATTTTTTTAATTGGATTGTTTGTCTTCCTTTTGTTAAGTTGTATGAGTTCCTTATATATTTTGGACATTATCAGATGTATCATTGCCAACTATGTTCTTCCACGCAGTATGCTCTCTTTTCATTTTGTTGACTGTTTCTTTTGCTCTGCAGAAGCTTTTTATTTTGATGCAATTCCACTTGTTAATTTTCTCCTTATTTTCCTTTGCCCTAGGAAAATATGTTTATCCATAAACATATTGCTGCAAGAGATGTCTGAGAAGCCCGAAATGCCAATCAGAAAGAATGTATGCACCCCTATGTTCATAGCAGCACAATTTACAATAGCTAAGATCTGGAAACAACCTAAGTGGCCATCAGCATATGAGTGGATAAAAAAACTGTGGTATATTTATACAATGGAATACTGTGTGGTAGTAAAAAGATGAATCTCTTATCCTTGGAGACAGCATGGAAGGAACTGGAGAGTGTCATATTAAATGAAATATGTCAGTCAGAGAAAGACAATTATCACATGATCTCATTCATATTTGGAATCTAAGT